>BQNB010089821.1:7500-27309 GCA_026074375.1 Tanacetum coccineum
AGTTAAGTCTGTTTATGTAACAGAATAGTAATAGTTATCTTAGAGATATCTTAGGAGATATCTTAGGAAAGGATATGTATTATCCTTTGACACAGTTGTAAGCCCATTAGGGTTTCCTTGGTGTATAAAAGGAACCCTATGGCACAATGTTATGTACTACGTGATTGAAAATATTAATAGAAGCATAGAGCTTAATAGCAATTTAGTATTACTGTTTCTTCTTAATTCTTGTGTTAAGTTTCCGCATTAACACTTGATATTCATAGTCTGTGTCTCTCATATAGTTGATTTGGATTTATCCAAGTTATCTATCGTCTTACAAAGGCTAGTCAGATCTTATACCAAGGACCTACGACCCCCACAACCAGTGGGTATCTGGTGTGGAAGGGGACGATCATCACCGCCACCGTTACCGCCGTGACCTCGTGCAACATCTGCTGACATCTGTACAAGTAGCATTAGGATAACATATAGAAATTCATAAACAAAATAATAAAAGCATGCACACATCCAAATACATACACACCCAAATAAATATACACATTTAAACAATCCACGACAGTTTCATTCATTCATTCAAATATATAAGTGTCTTTTACAAGTTACAACTAAAGATCAATTTTCTTCTTCACTAGAATATACAACATTTACGCCATTATTAATATCAAGGTTGACGAGGTCTTCATCATCAGAATCTGCTAAATATGAGGAATGGGGTCTTCCTCATCAATAATATCATTGTCTTCATCAACAACATCAATGATATCTGGTGGTGCGTCAACATCTATTGATTGACCGTCTATATGCAAGGCCGCAATTTCCAAGTCATTCAAACTAGCAGAAAGTATAAGATCAGATGAGTTGTCGACATGTATAACATCAGGGTCGTCCTCTACCACAATGACACCCTCATTCGAAAACTTTTTATGACTCACATGTTTGACGACCTTCCAACCGAGTGGTTAATTGGCCATATCTTCATGGTAGAAGCATTGTTTGACTTGTGTTGCGAGAATGTATTGATCATTTTTAAATGCCTCACCATTTGCCTTGATTTGTGTTATGTTGTTTCTAATGACAAAATTTTGGATACGTCCTTTTATATCTAGTATCGAACCACTTAACTCGAAACAACACAGTTTTGAACGACAAATACAAAAACTCAAGGATTTGTTCAAGCTGACCATAATACATTTCTCTGTCCGGACCAGGCGAATAAATACTGCTGTTTTGACTTATGCAACGTTCATCGCGGCTATGCACGACAAACCTCACACCATTGACTACTCAAGAGTTGACTGAGATTGGAGTCTGTGATGGTCCACAAGCCAAAGCGAATAACTCGCTGCTTTCGCTAACACCTGGGTCATTGTCTATGTGACGTTGATGGATCTATGAAGAAGATAGGATCAAATAGAGAACACAAAATATGATGTCGTTATTTTTACAATTAAATACACACAATAAGTCTAAGTTTACCTGCTTCCCAAACCAGCCAGGGAATTCTTCTTTCATGTCTCTGTTAGGAAATTCACTGAAAAATGTTCATGGTGTTAGAATAAGTCATCGAAAAGATAAGTTAAGAAAAAGAAGTTTTAAAATAAAAACACGTACCTGTTGAACTTGGCCCGGTACGTATCGATTTCAGGACTGTTGTGAAGTACATACCATATCACTTTCTTCAATTCTTGGTGATCAATACGAATAACCGACCATAAACCAATCGATTTACATAGTGATTTGAACACCTGAAACTGACACGTTGGAGGAGGGCAATCCACATTACGGTCGGGACGATTAAATTTTGTGGTAACATCATGAAAATAATGAGAACTGAAAGTCAATGTTTCTTCTGCAACATAACCCTCCGCAATCGAACCTTCCAGCTTAGCTTTATTTCGTACATAATTTTTTAGATTCTTCATATATCGTTCAAATGGATACATCCACTAGGGGTGAATAGGCCTCCCGAAAATAGCCTCTAGAGGTAAATGGATAACCAAGTGAATCATAATGTCAAAGAAAGCAGGAGGATATATGAGCTCGAGATTGCAAAGAATATCGATCACCTTGCTCTGAGCTTTCAACATGTCATCCACCATCAAAGTTTGAGACCAGATTTGCTTAAAGAATAAACATAGCTCGATTAGTGGTTTTGCAACGTTTGGAGGCAAGTATTGCTGAAGTCCGTAAGGAAGTAAACGTTGCATCATTATGTGACAGTCATGAGACTTCAGGCCCGTTATATTGGTATCATTATCGGTGACTTTGTGCTTGAAGTTGGATCCGAACCCATCTGGTAGTTTAACTCCTTTGATGAAATGACAAAACTTTTTTTTGTCCTCTGGTTTGAAAGAATACACAGCCTGAGGCTTCGAGGACTTCCTGTTTTTGTTTTGGCCGAGCCACAAGCCACTTCAAATGCCCAGCCTTTTCAAGTCTTGTCTTGCCTTGGCGGTGTCTTTAGATTTGTCATTCATTAATAAAGTGTTCAAGATACTCTCCAACACATTCTTTTCGATATGCATCACATCTAAATTATGTTTTAGTGTAAGAAAGGACCAATATTCAATCTCGTAAAAAAAAGATTATTTAGTCCAGTTCAGCTCGACAAGAACATTGCATTTTATCTTCACACCCCAAACCTCAGATGTTTACCCTTCACACGCGTGGGCAATCTAGAAAGTTGAGACATGATTGCCTCCTAGATAAATTCTCTAGGAGGATCTCCGTTTTCAGTTTCACCATTGAATTCAAGTGACCTTCTTCATTTATGGGGCTTCTTTAAGAATCTTCTGTGGCCAACATAAGCTGTTTTGCCTAACACACGCATAGATGGAGTGTCTTCATTACATGTAGGGCATGCCCTGTAACCTTGCCCACTCCACCTAGACAAACTACTTCAAGCAAGAAAATCATTGATGATCTATAAAACCATCGCTCTCATATTTAACTTAAGGCCTGTAGTAGCGTCTATAGTCTCGACACCTGGCTTTGCCTATAAATCCTTTAGGTCATCAATCAACGGCCTCAAGTAAACATCAATGTCCTTGCCCGGGGATTTAGGGCCAGGAATTAACAACGTCAGCATGAAAGAACTCTCTTTCATACATAACCACGAGGCAGATTGTATGTTGTCAGTATCACCGACCACATGCTGTAAGACTAACTAAGGTTGCTGAACGGATTGAAACCATCAACAGCCAACCCTAATCGAACATTTCTTGGTTCTGCAGCAAAATCCGGATACTTGGTGTCAAAGTCCTTCCATGATCTACCATCAACCGGGTGTTGCATCTTACCGGGCTCCGTACACTTTCCAATAGCATGCCAAGTCATTTCCTTTGCAGTGTGACTAGACTTGTATAAACGTTGTAGTCTAGGAATGATCGAAAAGTAACGCAACACTTTCTTAGGAACTTTCTTCCCCGGTGTGTTATTGTCTTTCCATCTACTCGTGTTACACACAGGACAAAAATGCACATCTTTGTTAGCGTCTCCCCGAAACAAGAAGCAATCGTTTACACAAGCATGTATTGACTCGTACCCTAACCGATCATTTTAAATGTCTTCTTTATTGCATAGTATGACGGTGGGAGCTTGTATCTTTTAGCCGTGGGAAATACATTTTGGAAAAACTCTAGCATTTCATTGAATATAGAATCAGTCAATTTACCTTTAACCTTAAAACAGGTAAACTTTGCCATAAAGTCTAATCGAGTCACATAGTCACAACCGGGGTACAGCTCCTCGTTGGCACTGGCATATAACTCTTCGAACTCATTACGTTTAGCTTGAGTCGGGTCATTACTTGTCTCACCAATATCTCCTTGAGTTGGCTCATTTTGTTCATTATTCAGAGGAATATAGCTAAGATCATTAAGGCACGCTGTCATGTCACTCATCTGAGGTTGTCTTGTGTTATCTATTACTGGCAGTGGCAAAGGAAGATCCGGTTCACCGTGGTGAATCCATGTTTTATAACTTGGGTCAAACCCATACTTTGAAATGTGGTCTGAAAGGTGTTTGATGGATACCCACAATACTAGACGACAAGACTTGCATGGACATCTTATATTCCCGGCACTATCCACTAACGGCTTGCAATCATCGACGAATTTCTTAAGACCGGTATAAAATGCTTTTTCATGTTTCCCTAAACTTGTCCAACTCTTATCAATTACCATAACTGCGTTTTAACGATACAATTAGTTATTATATGCAACTTAATTAAACACATTCAAACGAGGAATACGAGATGTTTTGTTCACCTAGTGCAACTATGGAAGGCAATCCTAACCCACTCTTTGAATGATTCGTCTCATATATGAATGCGTATAACCGATTTACTATTTGAGAAAATTTCGGCAGCATTTCCCCTCAACTCCCCAAATATGTGTTTAAAGACATATTCGTAGGAGTAAAGGAGAAACACTGTCGAAATCATCTCAAATAGTAAACCAATTATACGCATTCATATCCTAAATGAGACAAAACATTCAAAAAGCAGTCCCAAACAGGGGACTTTCCGAAATTAATTTCTAATAAATTAATTTCGGACGGGTTTTCTATAGGATGATTAAATTCAGACGGGGATTTTCCGAATTTAATCTCTAAAATCCTAAAACAATCATAAAGGATAAAAAAAAAATAAATACCTAAACGCATATCCATTTATATCAAATCCTAATATAGAAACGCATATACAATTTAAATTCGATTATAATGAAAAAAACATACATTTATATCAGAATTACTTGTTGGTTCCTTGTAAAACGCAAATCCAAACACTCCTTGACACTGTAAAACGCACATCCAAACACTCCTTATGCTGCCAAAATGATGAAAATAAGCTGCATAAGCTGTTTAACAACAGCTTATCAGCATAAGCCTGTTCCTGTAAACAACTCATGCAACATATTCCCTCATTTTGGCGGAGCATAAGGATGTTTTGGATGTGCGTTTTACAGTGTCAATGAGTGTTTGGATTTGCGTTTTACACTGTCAAGGAGTGTTTGGATTTTGCCTTATTAACAGTAGCAATCACGATAAACATCACCGACGACAGGTCCCCCGGGGATGACAAAAAGGATAATAAAAGAGTTATAACATACTTGTCGGCTATGGACTCGGGCTCGTTGACCGGCTCGTCCCTCGTTGTCGGCTGTAATCCAACCCTCGGCGCGGTATTTTGACTGCAAACCTTGTATTAAACCAAAAACGAAAATACAACCAAACCTTTATATCCAACTTATATAACCTCAGCCCTTGTTTATAAATTTACAAAGGTTATTATAAAAATACACCAAACATCTATTAACCAAAAACTAAAAATCCACCACCACTAATAATTAAACTTGTTTAGAGGGCTAGAAAAAGAAGATATAAAATTATAATTTAGAGAGTTAAGGAAAGAATTATGTTTAGAGGAAACCTTTAATCCAAACCTTGAATTAACAAAACCTTTAATCCAAACTTGTTTAGAGGGTTAGAAAAAGAAGATATAGAATTATCATTTAGAGGTTTAAGGAAAGAATTATGTTTAGAGGAGGAGGGGGTTCGTGTGCTCGTGTGTGAGTGTGAGTGGCGGTGGTGAGTGGTGGTGGGTTCTGCGGTGACTAGTGGTGGTGGGTTATGTGGTGGTGATGGGGAGTGGCGGTGGAGGTCGTCTACTTCTTCTTTTCTCGATCAATCGCCGGTGGTGGTGGTTATATATTTATTTTTCACTTTTTGTCTCGAAGTGTTAAACTGGATCTGGTTTTGATACCAATTATATCCCCGGCGACAATCCCGGGCGACATGTCGCCCGGGATACATAGCAAATTTGTCGTTTAGTAGAAATGTCGCCCGGGAATGGTTCTTTTAAAAAAATAATTAAGATTTTTAATCATTGTTATTTATAAAATATATCATTTAATTATATATTTTATAAATAATAATTTATAAGGGTATTCTGATTTTTATTAAATAAATAATTATTATTTATAATTATTATTTATAATTATTTTTTATAAAATCCGAATTTAGTAATTATATATTTTATAAATAATAATTTATAAAGATACTTATAAAATATATAATTATTATTTAAAATTATTTTTTATAAAATATATAATTATTATTTACAATTATTTTTTATAAAATATATAATCGGTTCCTTTCGGCCGGGTCGGTCCGGTTTCTCAGTTCGTAATATCCATATGAGTTGAGAGTGAGCTCAAGTGAGGCCCGACCATCCGCGCGGTATAGTAACCTCCCACGCTATGATCTGATGACAAATCTGTGGCCTTCACGCTTAAGAAATCATGGTGAGAGCCACCATGAATAGGAAACAAAGGAAGTGTCTCAATCTCCGGTGAATTATTTCCTTCTTGATCTTCCTCTTCGCGATGATTCTCTGCTATCGTTGTACATTAGATGTTCAACGAATGAGTCAATATGTTATCGTTATACATTAGATGTTCAACGGATGAGTCGAGATGTTATTTCATTACAACGATGATAGTCATATCAAAGGTAGCAAAACTACTTAGAAATCACCAATAAGTAGCTAGAACATGATAAGTACTACTTAATTAATTACAAAATTGACTAGTTAACATAGATAACACATACGAAATCAGTCGTAATATCCATATGAGTTGAGAGTGAGCTCAAGTGAGGCTCGACCATCCGCGCGGTATAGTAACCTCCCACGCTATGATCTGATGACAAATCTGAGGCCTTCACGCCGATGTTTAACGGATGAGTCGATATGCTATCGTTGTACATTAGATGTTTAACGGATAAATCGATATGTTATCGTTGTACATTAGATGTTCAACGGATGAGTCGATATGTTATCATTACACATTAGATGTTCAACGGATAAGTCGATATGCTATCGTTGTACATTAGACGTTCAACGGATGAGTCGATATGTTATCGTTACACATTAGATGTTCAACGGATAAGTCGATATGCTATTTTTGTACATTAGACGCTCAACGGATGAGTCGATATGTTATCGTTACACATTAAATGTTCAACGGATAAGTGGATATGTTATCGTTGTACATTAGATGTTCAATCGATGAGTCGATATGCTATAGTTGTACTTTAGGTGTTTAACGGATGAGTCGATATGCTATCTCTTACCATAAACATATCCCGTCAAAAACTCCCGCCAAATACTCTTTTTTTACCATAAAAGCAGATATTAAACTCACAATCATCAAACAGATCACACACACTCTTACCACTAACATATTACACTGTTATTATGAAGATTATTCCATATGAAGCTTTCACGTGTGATTGTGGATCCGGAGAAGTAGTTCTGCGAGAATCGCATAAACCTAAAACCCGTGGTAAACCATACTATGCATGTCCACTATCAAAGGTGAACAAACACATGTTTTTTATTTGTGCAATATACAAATAATATGGTTAGTTGTTAAAAATTGATTTCTTTACTATTTAACAACCTCGGGAAAATAGCTTTGGATGTGGGTTTTTTTATGGAAATAGGGAGTCCGTCTACTGACGAGTTCTCTTGGAGCTTCATTGACTCCAAGTTATTCTCCAGGACCTTCAATACCTCCAAGCTATTCTTCAGGACCTTCAACACCTCAAAGCTATTCTCTGGGACCTTCAAGAAATGCAGAGTGCTTAAACTGTAAGCACTTGCTTGATAAGATAACGGTACTCGAGGCAACGGTGGATATGTATATGCATCCGGAACAACACACAATTAATTCAGCCGCACTATTTCACGAAGTTTACAATAACATGGGAAAACTTGATTTGGAGTAGTTTGTCATTTAAAATGTAATTCGTATGCTTTAAGCGTCGGTGTGTAAGTCTCATATGATTATCGTTCTAATATGTTTAAGTGTCTATTTGTAAGTCGTTTGTGTTACTACAAGTGGTATGTATAATATTTAACTAAATGAATGTTTGTTTTTGTTTACTTGACGAATGTGCATCTTGAAAAAGTATACGGTATATCATGTTCAACTATAGAAGGGTAGTGCATATCTTGACCGAACCGAGAAAACGGAGTGTTTTTTTTATATGGTTATTATTTATCAAATATATAATTATTATTTATCAGAGAACCTAGAAACGAACCTAGAAAATACGGCATATCAGCATACAAAATACACACTATATTTTTTGTTAGAGTATACGACATATCGGACCGAAACGAAATATTTTTTTAGTATCTATATATTTAATAAAAAATAATTTTAAATAATAATTATATATTTTATAAGTATCTTTATAAATTATTATTTATAAAATATATAATTATAAAATATATTTTATAAATAATAATGATTTAAAAGCTGAATTAAATTTTTTAATAAAACTTTTCTCTGGCGACATGTCGCCGGGGATTAAACACTAACCCCAGTCAAACAAAGTCAACACTTTTCCCGGGCGACATGTCGCCCGGGATAAGTTAGCACACGTTAATTAACACTAATCACAACGCTTAAACATTCACGGTTAGTGGAAATATTATCCCCGCCGACATGTCGCCCGGAAAACGTGAGCGGGAAAAATTACCGCCAAGATTTTCGTTGATTTTTTTGGTCAAATTTTAACCAAGTTATCCCGGGCGATATGTCGCCCGGGAAACTGGCTTCAAACTTTGACTAAAAAGTCTATCAGAATTGGTGCCACGTCGGACGGACTTTTGTCGTTTAGTGTGTCGCCCGGGGAAACTTCGTCGCCTGTTTTACTTTTTCTTGTAGTGGAATACTCGCAGCAAACTTTACAGACAGTAAAAAATTATCAACAAAAAACAAAGCTATATCTGAAAAGAGTAAAATCGTCGACAACAAACTAGCCCTCCCGCAACGCAAGAATACGTTCCCACTTGTTTCAATAAGGACGTGTAAACTGAGACACTCACATACATATATTTTGGCACTTTATATTCCAAGATTTTAGTCCGAGTACTTCGAGTCTAAGCAAATCACTCACTCCAAATTAAATTATCTCTATTTTAAAAAGAGAATAAAATATAAAGTAATATTAAAGAATTCAAAAGTTAAAAAAAAGTTTAAAAAAAAGAAAAAAGGACAATAATTAACCAAAAGTAGGCTCCACATTTTGTTTGAAACACGTTTAAGTCTCTTCATCTTCTTCCTTAAGAAAAAAACACACAACTGAACTGATCATTTCCGACGACTTTTGCCTGTCAGTAGCTGACTTACAGTGTTGACTGACGTTGACCATTGTTATATAATGGGTCTAAAAGTCAGCAAGTCATCATCAACCAGTAAATATGATCCTATAATTCAGAGATCAAATTTTGCACTCGAACTTGTGAGTATACATTTTTATATAATTGGTTGTATCTTCATGCTTAGTAGCAGTATATATGTGTCATGAAGCATTAATAAACAACATATATATGTTGTACAACTTTTTGTTGATTTGTACTTCTAGCTACTTAGTGTATGTATAGCAAAAGATAGTTTAGAGGTTTGGTAGATTAGTTATACATGTGATCAGGGCGGACCTAGGGGGTTTTTGGGAGTTTACGGAACCCGATGGATGTTTGCCGTCTATTGTAAATTTTTGTTAAAAAATTTCTTCGAAATGAACCCGGTCCCGAGCTTTTTTAGTTAGTCCACTAATATGTCATAAGAAGTACATTTCCTCTTATAGTTTTAATGAAATTGTAGCTTTTAGTTCATATGTGAATATAAAGTGTAAAATGATGTAAAACTTAAACGCGTCTCAAAAGTACTTTAAAAAAAATATACAAAATGTTAAATGCTTTTTGCCAAACATACCCTAGTGTTTTTTAATCAACTACTAAGAGCTTCCACAATGGCGTGAGATGGGCTATGGTTGGGAAGTTTGAAGCGGAATTTAGCGGTGTAGTGTTAGTTTTTGTAAAAAACCTCAATTTTTTCTAAATGCACCCGGTGCCAAAAAAATTGTGTTCCTCGTTTTGTATAAGTTTTCGTAAATGCACCTAATCAAATTGTGTCGTGGTTCCGTCCCTGGTTGCACCTTGGTCGACATCCGAGTGGAAAAATGGTGCTCTTGGTTGCTATGCTAAGCCAAAATGTTTGTATTACTTTTTATAGTTTTTAATGGTATGTGTGTGTGTGTGTGTGAGGTATATTATAGTGAAGTGGTTAGCGGTGATGATGAAAGTGTTAGAAAAAGGAATGCGTCGTTGGGTAAAAGTGGTAGGATAGTGGTAATTGAGAAAGGAAGCCAACGTGTCGTCGGGCAGTGGTCAAGTGACCACTGCGGATGCTTTAGTAGTGCATCAGTTAGAGGGAGAATTGCCCGAAAAAGTAACATACTTTGTTAGCATTTGATATAACGGACTATTATCTTAGTACCTTGAATGTAAGTTTGTAACTAGCTAGTTACCAGTTCATTCTTATATATTGGCAGAAGTTGTCAAATGGTAAAAAGACAAAAATATATTACTCGTTAGATAACAAAAGTTTGTCATATCAAACGGTAGAAAATCTCAGGGCATAACTTAAGTCCTTGCATCAGATGATAACAAATTGTGAAAGTCTGTTTTTTTACATTTTTCTCGTTTCTTTCAGTAATTCTAACCGATGTGCTTTATGTAATGTTTAGGTTCAAAATGCTGACGAAAATGTGTACCCATGTGATGTGGAGCCGACTCTGACCTTCATTCATCATCACAAAATGGTTTTAGTGTTGAATAATGATGAAGGATTTTCTGCTGAAAGCATTAAAGCACTTCGTGAGGATGTCTGCAATATCAAAACGAAGGAACCTAGTGGTGATAGTTATATTGATAACAAAGGCATTGGTTTCAAATCTGTATTTCGTGTTAGTGATGCTCCGGAAATACATTCTAATGAGTTCAACATCAAGTTTGACATAAGTGACGGTTTGGCAACACCTGTTCCACCTCTTGATGTACTGTATAAGAAGATATTTACTTCGTATAGTGATCCAGAGGATGAAAAACTTTGGAACACGTGCATGGTACTTCCACAAAAAAATGTAGAGCTTGCAGTAATGCTATTTCGTACACTCCGTCCGCAAGTAATGCTATTTCTTCACCGGCTTAAATGTATCAAGTACAGAAATTTCGTAAATGGTTCTTCCATTTTCATGAGAAAAGATGTTGTTGGAGACGGCCTTGTTAATATATTTTCTAATAATGAAAAAACGACCTGGTTTATCAAAAAGCTTAGACTGCAAGAGCATCTGGGTGTCCGAACAACTGAAATATCAATGGCGCTTAAGTTAGAAGATTCAAATAATGGAAACTACACCTCGGATCTGTTACCAGGACTTGTTTTTGCTTTTCTTCATCCAATAGGGTACTACGGTTTTGATTTTATCATCCAAGCGGATTTTATTCTTTCCTCATCAATGGAAGAAGTTGACGCAGCTAGTCCATGGAACCAATGGTTACTATCTGAGTTTCCAACTGTGTTCGTGAGTGCTGAGGTGTCATTCTGTAGCCTTCCATGTTTTAAGGAGAATCCAGGAAGGGGCGTTTCCGTCTTTTTGAGCTTAGTTTCTCTTGGAGAGGGAGTTCCCGGGTTTTTTTCTTCCCTTCCACGTATGATTATCTCCAAGTTGCGTGTGTCTAACTGTCTGCTTCTAGAAGGGGGCTGCAATGAGTGGGTCCGCCCATGTAAAGTAGTGAGAAACTGGACAGAACAAATTCGTTCTCTGTTGCCTGACAGTTTGATAAGGGATCATCTCGATGTTGGCTACTTGAATAAAGATGTGGTTCTATCAGATTCATTGGCACAAGCTTTAGGCATTGAAGAATGTGGACCCAAATTTCTTGTTCAAGTTATGATATCTTTATGTCGGGCTGATTCTCTTAAATCGTTGGGCCTCAGTTGGCTATCGTCTTGGCTGAATGTTTTGTTCTTGATGTTGGTTGATGAAACCGAGGAAGATGTTATAAGTTCCCTCAGCCAATTACCATTTATTCCTCTTTTAGATGGCAATTATGCATCAATTAGTGAAGGTGAAATCTGGTTGCTTAGGGATGAGCCTGGTCTTGAAATGTTTGGGAGGTTGTATCCGAGTCCGAAATTCAGAATAGTTGATCCGGACCTTTTTAGTGATCATCCTGAAAACATCACCGAAATGCTTTACAAATTTGGGGTCCAGAGGTTATCTGCTCATGAAGTTTTTAAAGTGCAAATCTTACCGTCAATATGTGATGAAAAAGTGTTGACGGAAAGTACGGAGTTGATGATTGAGTACCTATCATTTGTAATATATCATCTAGAATCAAGATGCTCCAAATGCCATTCAGAAAAGGAACACATATTCTCACAGCTACGTAACAATGCTTATATTTCCACAAATTATGGGTGCAAACGGCCTGTTGATGTGTCAATTCATTTCAGTAAAGAGTTTGGGAATCCAGTTGATATGAGCAAGCTAGTTAGTGGGACTGGTCTGAAATGGTGTGAGATTGATATCAGCTATCTGAAACACCCGGTTTACAAATCCACGCCTAAAGGAACACTGAAATGGAGAAAGTTTCTGCAGAAATTAGGAGTCACTGATTTCGTGCAGGTAGTTGAAGTTGAAAAGCGTGCTGAGGACATAAAATATACTTCTCCGGAGTTAATGCATTTGTTGTCACATGTGACCGCGCATGGTGATAGGGAAAAGAGTACGTACCTGTTAAAGGCACTTGATACACTATGGGATGGTCATTTTAGTAACAAGCCTTATAAATCTTATGTTATAAGAATGCTTCATGGTGATCCGTGGGTGGCTTCTAGTATGGATGATCGACTTCACTTCCCTAAAGATTTGTTCCATAACTGTCAAGTAGTGCATACGGTTCTTGGTCACTGGGCACCATACACTGTTCCAAAGGTTAGTTCTTTAATTTTATTTCGTATGAAAAGTTGCAACTCTATGGAACTATATAAGTCTATTATATCCTATACTTTTGTTGCTAATAGGTGAGCTCTGCGAAGTTTTTAAATGATATCGGCTTGAAGAAAACAGTCACTCTTGATGATGCGTTATCAATTCTGGAAGTTTGGAGAGGATCTAAGATACCTTTCAAGGCCAGGTATCACTATTTCGTATGAAAAGTTTTTGTGCGTGTGTATGAATGGGGCAATTCTTCTTTTCTATATTTTTTTCTTGTCCTTTGGCTTGCTTGTTAACCGTTTATAAATTTCCCATTACCAGCATATCTCAGATGTCTAAGTTCTACACATACTTATGGAATAAAATGAGCACCTCGAAGCGAAAGATTGTCAATAAATTGCATGCTCAAGCTTTCATATTTGTTCCTCACTCGTTTAGTTCCACGAATGAAGCGGCGCCTGGTTCATTTTTATCTCCCAGTGATGTGTATTGGCATGATTCTTTCGGTTCAATAGAACAAACAAAGTCAATTCATCCTCTTTTCAATAAGCTGTTATGCAATATTTATCCCGGCCTCCATAATTTCTTTGTGAATGAGTTTGGAGTAGCTGAAAATCCTCCTCTCCTTAGCTATTTGCAGTCTCTGCTACAGTTATCAAACGAGAGTTTGCCATCACAGGCAGCTAAAACAGTGAGTACAGTAAAATAGTTATTTGTTTATGCATATACTCTTGGTGGCAAAGTAGGCGAGTCTAAATGGGTTGACCATTTGCTGTCAGGAAGCTGCAAGCACGTGACCCTTTTCCACTTCAGCTAAAATACATAGTTTTATTCTTGAATATACATTGGGTGACTGTCAAACCACGTGGCCCGTTTCATATACTAATGAACAATAACCTGAATTGGCCAATTTTATATAACATGTAGCTTTTTCTCATCGTTATTTTGTTTCATGTGTCAGTTTTTCCATGTTCTCAAAAAATGGAGTGATGGATTAGACTCGTGGGATCTGAGTTCTGAAGATGTTAATCACATGAAGAAGAGTATGGAGAAAAGGAATACGAGGATCTTTCCGACTATGCAAAATAAATGGGTATCCCTGCATCAATCATTTGGTCTCGTATGTTGGTGTGACGATGAGCAGCTAAGAAAAGAATTCATGAACTTGAAAAATGTTCATTTTTTGTGTTTTGGTCAGCTTAGTACTGAAGAAAAGCAAATACTTCGGGATAAGGTTTCTGTATTATTTCGGAGCCTCGGAATCCCTTCTCTTTCTGAGGTACTCACATTCGCTCTCCCTCACACACATACTGGTTTTTCCGTTTACCTATAATACTAGAACGAAACTAGAGGTAGAAATTTCAACCCATTTACTTATAAATGGGCTGATTAGTGTTACTTTATTTGCCTAACGGGTCAAATGGGTGAAATCAGAAGAGTTAGCTAAAAGGGAAACATGTCAACCCAAAGTGTATCTTCAATGCTTACTGCCTCTTACATGGTTTTACTTCAAAAAATATTAGATTGTTTTGTAATCGTTATTAATGCGTTATCTTTCCAAAAAGCTGATTGCGGGTCAACCCAACCTGTATGTTTTACACCCGTTTCAAGCTCCACTTGTTTGACCCATTTTTGCAACCCACCGTCTCCCTTCATTTTTTTCAAGCTTAACGAATATATCAGAGATAGTTTTGTGCTGCCGGTGAAAGTAGGGATAATTGTATCATATAAAGTTGAAGTACTTTGTATCATTCGTCATTTTATGGCTTCTGCAGGTGGTGACTCGTGAAGCAATATACTCTGGCACGATGGATAATAGCTTTATAGCTTACTTCATAAACAGGGCTCTCCCCTATGCTCAACGCTACATTTATAGCTTCCATCGAAAAGAATATTCTGAATTCAAGAACCTAAAGATTATCGTGGTGGAAAAGTTGTTCTACAAGAACGTCATAAAGAAATTTGGTATTGAATCCAATAAGCGAGTTGAGTGCAGTTGTCTTCTGCAGGACAACATTCTGTATGCAACTCCCGCATCTGATTCAGATTCCCACGCGCTTTTTATGGAGCTTTCTCGTTTTCTTGTTGCCGGAGTTCCTGAATTGCCCTTAGCAAATTTCCTCCACAGGATTTTAACAACAGAATCAGGTTACATAGAGGAGCAAAAACTGTTGAAGCTCCCAAGTGAAGAATCCGAGTGGTCTATGTTCTCCATTTCATCACCGGAAGAAGGTAGGCTTTCACCAAGCACAAGTTCTGGTTTGTCACTGGATGCTCTAAGTCCCGCAAAGTCTACATCTAAGAAGTCACGAAGAAGATCAGGAAGGAAACCTGCATCGAAATTTGTACAAAACAATAAAATTAGAAATTCAAACGTAAACATTTGCTAATTTATTAAAAATTGATTTCGAGTTAATGAAGTTGCACTTAGATAATGAGTAAAACTGATATTTTACATTTAAAAGTTGTGTGTGTTCATTTAGTTTAATTTTCGTTATTTCAAAGTTTTTCGAGAAAAAAATTAACCGAAATTGGTATAAACGAAAGCAAACACATAAATGGGTGACCTATAAGAGGTATTGAAATCGATTCTATTATATGTCCTTTATGCGATGTTGGGGTTGAATCTGCGAGACATGTGTTTTTTAGTTGTTGTTTGGTTAGACAAATTGCTTGCAAAGTTTGTTCTTGGTGGGAGGTTGAATACGCTAACGTCAATTCCTTCATCGAGTGGAGCAATTGGTTGGATTCTTTACGACTTAGGCATAAAGTCAAGAGGATGTTTCAAGGTGTCTTCTTCGTGGTTTGGTGGTATGTTTGGTTTTTTCGCAACAAACTTCTTTTTGAGGATAAAAAACCTTCGAAGGCGACTATTTTTGACGACATTGTTTCTAGTTCCTATTTTTGGTGTAAGTTTAGATGTAAAGACTCGTTTACTTGGGACGATTGGCTTAAAAATCCTAAGTTGATTTCTTTGTAATTCTAGCTCCTTGCTAGTTTCTTTTTAATAAAATCGTTGTTCCAAAAAAAATGACAAAAGTTTAATAGTTTGGTGGCTTCTCAATACATAATCCCAAAACAATTTTATTTTTTTAATAAAACTGGCGTTGCCAGCGTTACTGTGGCAACGCCGTGGCCCAACGCAGGATAGCGGTATGGTAACGCCACCAACACAGCCCTCTTAGCATGTACAACTTTTTTAAGATCTTGATTTTTTCTTTTTGTTCTAACACATAGTTCGTATGAAACTTAATAAGTGATGTAAGACTCAATCACGCAATAGCCAAACTTAATAAGTGATGTAACACTTGGAAACCACATTACAAAGTATCTTTTGTATATTTACTTTCGTGATACGGTATTATCTAATCCTAGTATGTTATTATGTAATACTAGTAGTTTTATTTTTTACTTTGCTTTAAATTTTATGTAATTGAGCCTCTAATCCTTTATTAAACCACGTAAAATCCATAATCACCCCATAACCACCACGAAACCTAGCCATCTGCAAGACATCACTAACCATTCTTATCATCACTCGACACGCTGCCATTTTTTATTTCTTTTTTTTGAACGGCAACTATTTATTAAAAAACTAGCAAGGAGCTAGACAATTACAAAGAAATAAGATTAGGATGTTGAAGCCAACAATCTCAAAAAAAAGAAAATTTGCTTCTAGCAATTAACTATGAAGTATGTATTTTACTAATTATGTTAAGTTGTTGCTGGTTGAAAGGTTAGTGTTAAATTATTTATTTTGTAATAATAAATTAAAAAATATATGATAATATTGAATGACAATTTTGATATGTAATTTCAATAAATAATTCAAAGGTATAAATAATTTACTTGTATCGAATTTTTAAATATCTCTACTACTTATAATAAGCGCATTTTTTGTCTTAAAAATTGAATTTTGAAACTTAAATAAATGTAGTTTGCCTAAATTACCTCTAAATACCTTTTATTACATACATACATTGACAACTTCCAAAAAACACACAATATAGTAATTCTAAAAAACATACGCTTTCTAATTCAAAAAACACACGCTTTCCACTAAGGATCGAACCAGAATCATGATTTCGCAATATTTGGCGTTATACACCATAAATTTGCAAGGGTATTCATCTAGTTTAACAATGGTCGTCGTACTTTATATTAGTCAGAATTAAGTTTAAACTATTTAAACAAGTACGATAATGTTTTCAAACATACTTATAGCATACTATGAACAACTTTAATGCATCTCATACATATAGTTTTCCACTTCTCTTATGTTTGGCGTAATGAGTTGGGGCTAAGGTTGAGGTTGTACTTGAGGTTGAGGTTGAAGCCTATATTATAAGCCGAAAATTGAAGCTTATATTTTTGTAAAGTTGTTTGATGAATTAGTTGAAGATGAATCTTATAAATGTAAAATCATATAAAAATACATAAAACTGAATTCACATATATTTCCAACTATTGTCTGATAATCCATTATATTTTAAAAGATATTTACATAATTTGACTAGCTATAAGCCACCATAAGCCCTTTTATATGTGCTTGGGCTTATAGAGGTTGTGGTTTGTCTGGTTTTACAGAAATGATCCATCAAGTTTCTTTGCGGATCTCCTCCTCATGGTTTTCGACCCGTTACGGGTTTGGTCCTTATGGTTTGTCGATTAAATTTTGTTAGTTTTTTTCGCTATCTAACGAACGTTTGCAACGTTAGTCCTTTATACTAACGGTCGTTTATACTTAACTCAAAAGCTGGTTTTCTTATGAAAAAAATTCTAATTATCTTTAAAATTTATATGCGTTTTTATACACATGTTTTTATAGACATATTTTTATACACACATACTTATACACATTTTTATACACACGTTTTAATACACATATTCTTATGCACGGTATTATACACGGTTCTATACACATGTTTTTATACATACGTTTTTATACACACCTTTTTGTATACGTTTTTATACACACATATATACACACATTTAAACAACATTTTTATACACACATACTTATAAATTTTTTTTTACACATGTTTTAATACACACATTTTTATACACACATTTATACACACATTTTATACACGGTTTTATATAAACGTGTTATACACACATTTTTATACACGTTTTTATACACAAATTTTTATACACACTTTTATACACACAATTTTTTTACACGTTTTTATACATATTTTATACCCACATTTTTACACACGTTTTTATACACACATTTATACACACATTTTTATAAAAATTATGTATAAAAACATTTTATGCACACATATTTTATAAAAATGTGTGTATAAAAATAATTTAAAATGTTTGTATAAAAACATTTTATACACACATTTTTTATAAAAAAAGTGTGTAGAATTTTTTTTTAAGTGTGTGTATAAAGACATGTAAAAAAATGTGTGTATAAATTTGTTTATATAAAAAACGTGTATAAAAATGTTCGTATAAAAATGTGTATAAAAATGTTAGTATAAAAAAATGTGTGTATAAAAACATGTATAAAATGTGTGCTTCGAAATGTGTGTATAAAAATATGTGTATAAAAACGTTTATATATTTAAAAGATAATTAGGGAATTTTTTTTTATAAGAAAACCAAATTTTGAGTCAAGTATAAACGGTGGTTAGTATAAAGGACTAACGTTGCATACGTTTGTTAGATAACGAAAAAAACTAACGCAAATCAGTCTCATGGACCAAACCATAATGGGTCGAAACCATAGGGAAGAGAACCGCAAAAAAAAGGTTTAAGAGACCATTTCTATGAAACCCGATAAACCACAAGGACCATTTATATAATTAACTTTCTATTTTAGGGGCAATTACATCTATATCCTTACTAAAGTTCAATATTACATCAATGTCCTTCTCACTTTTGTAATTACGTTAATATCTTTCCCAAACTTTGGTAATTACATAAAATCAATTCTCACTTTTGTAATTACGTCAATATCATTCTCAAACTTTTGAATTCTCATGTATATCCAAAAATTACCATGTTCTTTCATCCCTCGAGGCCAAAAAGTATATATGAAAAATATAGTTATGATCGATATAAGAGATAGGTAAAATATATATGATAGTTTAAAAAATTGAAATAATTCTAATTATGATTTAATTTATTTTTGAATATATATGAGAATTTAAAAGTTTGTGAATGATATTGATGTAATTTCAAAAGTTTAGAAAAGACATTGATGTAATTACAAAACTAAAAAAGATATTTATGTACTATTAATCTTAAAGAAGGATATACACGTAATTCTCCCTTTATTTTATAAACTAACTTATTTAAAAGCTCAAGTTACCATTGCCAAATTTAGAGAGAAGTGCAAAAATCATCCTTATGGTTTGTCAAAAAATAGTCTCACGTCCCTCGTTAAATAATTGTTCAAAACACATCCCTCCGTCAATGTTTTGGGCCACGATACATCCCTTGGACTAACGGTGCAAATTTTTTTCTCGTTAATTATTAATGAGGGTCTAATTTTTAACGGTGCAACTATATAGGAGGGTATTGTTGTCTTTTTGCAGCCACAGAGATGTATCGTGAACTATTGTTTTAAAAAAAGTATTTGTTTGTTTTTTAATTAAAAAAAAACTTTTTTACATTATTATTCGTAAAAAAATTTAATTTTTTTTACAAAATCTTAAAAAAAAATCGCACTTTACAAAAAATTTATTTGTTTTAAAAAAAAAATTAGTTTTTGTTTGTTTTTAAATTTTTTTTTACAAAACTTAAAAAAAAAATTCGTACTTTTACAATCTTAGTTTTGAAAAAAAAAATTTAAAAATTTTGTATTTTTTAAAATCTTAGTATTTAAAAAGTACAAAATTTTTTTAAAAAATTTTGTAAAAAAAGTGCGAAATTTTAAAAAAAAAAATTAAAAGTGCTAAGTTTTTTATAAATTTTTAAAAAGTTTTGTAA
>BQNB010089822.1:967-27309 GCA_026074375.1 Tanacetum coccineum
TTTGGGTGAGGATGCATCCAAACAGGGGAGGAGGATTAATGCTATTGATGCTGATGAAGACATTACCCTGGTTAATGTTCAAGATGATGTTTGATGTGAATACTTTGACTAGTGATGAGGTGTTTGCAGAACAAGAAGTTGCTGGTAAAGATGTGAATTTAACTGTTGATGAAGTTACTTTGGCTCAAGCACTTGTAGCTTTGAAAAGTGTAAAACCCAAGGTAAAAGGTGTTGTTATACAAGATCCATCTACAACAACAATAATTTCTTCACAAAAACCATCACAGGCAGAAGTTCAGGACAAAGGCAAAGGGAAAATGATAGAAGAACCTGTGAAAACTATGAAAAAGAAAGATCTAATCAAGCTTGATGAAGAAACTGCTAAAAGATTACAAGCTGAGTTTGGTGAAGAGGAGATACTTACAAGGGAGAAGGATGAAGCCAATGTTGCCTTGACTGAAGAATGGGATGATATTCAGCCTAAGATTGAGGCTGATCATGAATTGGCTCAAAGACTGCAAGCAGAGGAGCAAGAAGAGTTGTCTGTTAAAGAAAAGGCAGAAATTATTTCAACAAATCTTAGAGAAAAGAAGAAAGCACTTTGCTGCTAAAAGTGCAAAAGAGAAGAGGAACAAACCACCAACCCAAGCTCAACAAAGAAAAATCATGTGTACTTACCTGAAGAATATGGAAGGAAAGAAGCCCAAAGACTTGAAGAACAAATCTTTTGATTCTATTCAGAAGATGTTTGACAGAGCTTTCAAGAGGGTGAATACATTTGTTGACTTCAGAACAGACTTGGTGGAAGGTAGTTCAAAGAGAGCAGGAGAAGAGTTAGAACAAGAGAGTACTAAGAAGCAGAAGGTGGATGAGGATAAAGACACAGCAGAGCTTCAAAGTCTAATGGAAGTCATTCCAGATGAAGAAGAGGTTGCAATTGATGTTGTACCTTTAGCTACTAAGCCTCCAACCATTGTTGACTGGAAGATCCACAAAGAAGGAAAGAAAAGCTATTACCAAATAGTAAGAGCTGATGGAAAGTCTTAAATGTACAGAGTCTTTAGTCTTATACTTAAAAGTTTTAGCATGGAAGACTTGAAAGATTTGTACAAGTTGGTAAAAGCTAAGTATAAGTCAATAAGACCAGTAGAAGACTTAGATTTGGTGTTATGAAGTGATTTGAAGACAATGTTTGAACCATATGTAGAAGATGAAATTTGGAAGTTGCAACAAAGGTACCAAGTTTTGAGCTAGAAGCTATTTGACTCATGTGGAGTGCATTGCTTGAGTTTGTAATCTGGAATAATTTACTTTGTTTTGTAGGAAAGAGCTATCTCTTTACACACCTACAATTACAGTTATGTTAACAAGAAGCTTCAGTTGTTTTATCTTCAGTGAAATGGCATAAAACTTCTTATACACTTTTACAAAACTAACTTATGAACAATGAAGTGGTTGAAGAATCCTCCCTAGGTAATTTATGGAGCTTTTTTCGAAAGAAACTTGGTGATTTTGGAGATAAATATCAAGTTTAGGGGAGGATTGTTAGGATTAAAAGCCTTCTTAATGCTGTTAGTATTATTGCTGCTCTTATTGATGTTAATGCTGCTCAGTCAAAGTTAGTGCTGCTGGAGAATTTCAATGAAAATTATTCTAAGTGTTTAAGACTGCTGGTAAAAGTTACAACTGCCAGTACAAAGTTACTAACTACTAGAGGAAGTTCTATGCTAGTGGTAGTTAAGGCTCCTCAGGGTTAGCTTAGAAGAAAAACTGCTAAGTAGTTACTACTGCTAGTACAAAAGTTACTACTGTTAGTACAAAGTTAATGTTGCTGAAGGAGTTAATGATGTTGTGAAGAAGTTAGTACTGCTGAGTTATTTAGTACTGCTTATATGATTTGTATATGATAAATTTTGTAAGGATAGTGTTAGGACCCGTAACACTTCACTTCATAGAATCAAACACGAATTAGAACTAGAAAGGAGAAAGAAAGAGTTGTTCTAGAGAGAGAGTTTAGAGAGAGAGATGAGAGAAAAGAGAAATGGAATTATATTTGAAAATGAACAACTAACTCTTTTCTAAATAGAAAAGAGTTTTATATACCTCATCGCGTTAAATGACGCGCGGGATATTTAACTAGGACCCAGGTCAGGTTTTTCGCCTTGGGATTAAACCGAAACATATATAAGATTAGGATTAACTATGAAGCCTGATTCTCTGGATATTATACTATAACAACATTAACTTATTAAATGATCGTAGACTTGTACACGTATATGAAGCGAACTTCCTGTTTGGCTAATATTTTGAGGCTAACAACTCTCCTAGATGTGAGTTCATTGTGACACATCCTTCATGAGATAAATGATGATTGCTTTTGATCGTTTAAGCTCATGTGGTCTTGGCTTTTTCTTTGTTCTTTAGGTGTAGGCTTGTTCCTTCATGCTTTGCTATCTAGACTTTGAGCTTTTGTTCATTGTCTTTATCGTTTTATGCTATCTTGCGATCTTATGTATATGACAAAAACATGCTCATACTTTTGCATTATCTTGAAAGACTTTATATCAGAGTTAGGCGGGAAGTCTCTTTGTCTTTTGATTCTTGAGCTTTCTAGATAGTATGTCTTCGTAGATTAAGTAGCATCTTGAATAGGATTGAGGTTTGTAGTTAACCCCACCGTTTGACCTGCACGGTTTACGTTAGTGATAAACAAGGACAATTGAGATTTGAAAATCCAATCGACGTGTCACTCAGTTAAAGAGTTTTTGTAACACATCGAAGAGTGTCATGTTTTTATCAAAATTATCAAAACGTCTCTATTCATTTACGGGAACAATCGATATCCAGTTTTAGTTGTCACAAGTTTGATTCCATATAGAATCTCGCAAGTCACCTACCAAGAGCTTGTTTGTGCTGGCTAAGCAGGATTTCCCATCTACATTGTGAATACATGCTTAGTATCACTCGGATGTTTGGCAAATATCACATTGATATTGCGTAGTTCTTTTGTTAACAGCTTGGAACTTGATGTTGCTAAACAAGTGTTTGAAATGGGCATGAGTCCTTCGCAGATTTGTATTGATCTCTTGGCTTCTTAGAATTCGATTTGTGCAATTTGGTTTTAGTTCTCGGAGGCTGGAGCAGTTGCCTCCTGTTCAAATTTCAACGTTCTCGGACGTGAGTGAGTGAGGATGTCAATAGATAAATTGTGTATCTCCGTGACAAATGAGACAAGTTTCTGTTGACGAGAAAACCCGAATGGCTGGGAAGGGTTGTGCATTGCATCACTGGGTCCATGATGTCGTCTTCAATGTCAGCAATCAACATTGTGATTCTGACAGCATATGTATTGACCCGGTTTCTGCCTAAGTTGTGTGGAGGGCTTCTTTCTTTAGACCCTTTATCCATACATTTCTTTTTCATTCTTCATCGCATTCACTGCTTACTAGGACGTCTACTAACCACTTGTTGTGATTGTTTCCAGTGTTAACTCAATCTTAGTCGGCACATTATTCCCTTATACATTCATCTCCAATCATACCTAAGACTGTATTTCTAACTTTGGATTATCCTTTGGGTAGAATATCCTCCGGTTCTGCGATTGGATCATAGGATTGATTCTTAACCTACCACCTTTATGACATTCAGACATCATATGAAAAATTAAGACTGTGTTGGGTATAAGATCGAACCATAAAACCTTTTCTTACTTTTCAGCACATTGAGTCGAATAGATCATATTTAATTACATTTTCTCCCGTTATTTTAAATAATAAACATTTAGTTTTTGAAATACCTTGTGATTAAAATATGTCTTGAAAATTCTATGGGAGAAAATATTATCAGCATGAATGGTTTGGAACATTTTGAGAATGTTTCAAATACATAAGAATTGTCGTTGTTGATGTATCCAAAAACATTGAAACTTTATTTTTTTAAAAACTCCCCCTCAAAAATAGAACCAATTGAAAAATTGTTGTCTTTTGAAAACATTATGAGGGATGGAGTGATGAACACACAATTTTGAAAGATTATGAATTGTCATTGAGAAATTTTTGAAAAAATCGTGTTCAACTTTTTGAAAAACCAAATGTTAGAGGACTTCTCTTCTAACGCTAAGGATAAGCGCACTGATACGTACACTATCCTTTTTCTTGAGCTAAAAACATTGAATGTCTTGAAAGAATAGCTCAAGATGAGAAACGTTAATTTTCTCGTTGTGAGGATAAGTTATAAACTTCCTTTATATGAAGTCCAGGTTATGTACTAATATTTGCACATAAGCCATTTAGAAAATAAAAAATGACATGTTTTGAAACTATTTGAAAACTCTCGCTCGAACTTCATTTACACACCCGTGTCAATGTTAATCGACATTTCTAAGCACGTAAATGTTATTAATTCCAAGAGACATGTCGAGAAGAATCTTTTTGGAAATTTTCTGTTTTTTTGATTTTGTATTTTCTTTTTGAAGTTTTATATTTTTGTATTTTGCTTTTCTCAAAAAATATTTACATGGTGATGTTTGATGATGATATCAAGCAGTCTCATTTGTCAGAACCTCCTTCTGACAAGATACTTAAACTGATCCTCAGGAAGGGCTTTCATAAACATGTCAGCTAATTTTATTCAGTTCTGACAAAATATAATTCAATTATATCATTTTCAACCTGTTCCTTTATGAAATGATACCGAGTATGGATGTGCTTTATTCGCGAATGCTGTACGGGGTTGCATGATATTGCTATGGCTGATTGAGAGTCGCAGTACAATGGTATTTTGTTGTAGTTGAAGCCATAATTTTGAAGCCGTGTCCTCATCTACATTACTTGAGCACAACTTGCAGATAACGTCACGTACTCTGCCTCTGCTGAAGACATTGCAGTGCAGTTTTGTTTCTTGTAGTCTTTAGTAGTTATGTGTTCTAGGAAACAAATCTTTAATGTTGTTAAGGCCTCAGCTTGTTGGGTTTAATCAAAGACTTAGTTTTTTTTTAGCCCCATGTTTTCTAAACACAACAGTGCAACAATCACCCTTAAAGAAGTTTGTTAAGTTGATGCACAAAGGCAAATCAAGTCAGTGATGGCTTGGGTCCCACCAAAAAAACTGATTTTCTTATCTAATGTGCAGGGCAATCCACAAATGGATTTACAGGATCAAGAAGTGATTGATAGTGGATGCTCAAAGGCACATTGACTGGGAAACAGTGTCCTTTTTTACAATATAAAAGAGATAGATAGTGGTTATGTTGCTTTTGAAGGGACCCAAAAAGGAGTGGGTGTAAATCACAGGAAAAGTACAATTATAACTGGTATCTAGATTTTAAAAATGGTATTTTGTCGAGAGAGTTAAAGGTTTAATTATTTAGTGTCTCACAATTATGAGTAATAAATAAGAATAGTGTTCTTTTAATGACGCTGTGAATGTATTGTTTTATCTCCAAAACTTTATGTTATTGATGAAGTCAAGTTTTACTTAGAGTTCCTAGAAAGAACAATATGTATAGTGTTGATTTAAAGAACATAGTTCCTAAAGGAGGTTTAACTTGCCTTTTTGAAAAAGCCACATCTGATGAATCTAAAATTTTGGCATAGAAGCTAGGTCAGTGAGCAATTTTCAAAACCATGAATAAATTGGATAAGGGAAATCTTGTAAGAGGTTTACCTTCCAAACTTTTTGAAAATGATCAAACCTATGTTTCTTGTCAAAAAGGGAAAGCAGCACAGAGCCTATTATAAGTCCAAAACGGAGAACTCAATCTGTCTTCCTTTAAATTTGTTGCATATGGACTTGTTTGGTCCAACATTTATAAAAAGCCTTATGAAGAAAATGTATTGCCTAGTTGTCACACATGATTATAGTAGATTTACATGGGTTTTCTTTCTAGCTACTAAGGATAGACTAGTGGCATTCTTAAGTCCTTGATAATTAGGATGAAAAATCTAGTAGATCACAAGATTAAGGCGATTAGATGTGATAATGGGGGACTAAGTTCTAGAATAGAGAAATGAACCAGTTTTTGTGATGACTGAAGGGTATTTTAAGACCATTTAGTGTACCTGAATCCTCAACAATGAAAGTTGTTGAGAAGAGGAATAGGAACGAATTGATGCTATTACAAACTGCCGTAGAATCCATTTCAAAACCCAACCAAACACCATTTTAATTTCTCCAAACGCTAATACAAAACCATATCCAATGACTTAACACTCTTTCGAACACCACAACTCATGGGTTTCCAAAACCAAACACTTTAAGACTTGATACAAAAGAATCGAAGCACAACACACCAACTTTATTCGAAAGCTCCAAAGATAGACGTTTCCAAACGATGCATTACGCGAGAATAAGTTAATAACCGTTTTACAAAACAGTGAAAGGTTATGGGATGACATATAAAAGTCGCACTCCCGTTAACCGAAAAATCTCAAAACGATAGATTACGAAATAACATACGTGATTCAAAATCAATAAGAAGGGCGTTCAAATCCAAAACCAATTAGTACAATTTACGAGTGGGATCAAAAACTAAGTTGAGTCCCGACATCAAAAGATAACAAAGTAAAGTCGCGAAAAGTTTCAAAGATAATCATATAACAACGATGCTTTCATCACGTATCAAAATAATTTTATCATATTGCATCGAGATGTTTAAAGAAATTAAACTCTTCGCAAGAAGCGAATATTAAGATATATATAATCGTATACCTTAGAACGGATGTCGTATATATATATATATACACATATATAGTTATTACTTATACAAAGTGTCATCCACTTGTTACGCACATAATATGCAATCAAATATACCACATAAGGCTTCTAAGGATCGGGAACAATGCGCGCGCGAATATCGGACATCGGTGAAAGACTCGTGAACTTTTCCAAAAACAGTTGTAGTCCAAGTTTTGTAAAACGACTTAGTTCACTACAACTCGTGCTCTGGTACCACTCTGTAACACCCCCAAACTACGATACGCAGCGGAATACAACATTTGGGTGCTACTTCACAATACACGCACACGAGTCCCAGTAAACGTTCAAAGATACGTTTATAAAACACAATTTCATTTATTAGAAAGATCAGAGTTACATAGGTCCCAATACCATTATAGAAATTATTTTCTAAAAGTCACAACACGACTTGATTTCTAAAACATTTGTTTAGTTTATGACACTACTTCACCGAGACACCGTCCTTGGTATCCGCGTTCCGTCCCATCCAGCCATCAACAACAATTAACTTGAGATACATGCTTAAAAAGTCAACAAAACGTTGAGTGAATTCATAAAATTTACAATTAACACATAGAACACATATTTTGGGTTCCACAAAACGTATAACGTTGGCTCGTAAGTCAAGTGATATAAATAGTGATTTCCAACTAAAGAGCCCGTGTACTGAAACTTAACACATTCACCCCGTAGGACGAAATTATGTCCGAGAAGTATGCCACTTCTCCTAATACTAACTACAAAATGTTCGTTCGACAGGGTGGTCCCAACGGATTCAAACCCCGGACAGGGTTGTCAAACCCAATAGATCTATTTAATGCATTAGCGCTTACCAACACATGGTAATTAACAGTCACACAGAAAAAGGCATATACTCAGTAGTGAAGGAATCATATTCAAGTTTCAAAAACAGTTTGCGTTCAATTTAACAAAACAAGCAATATATCCCCTTCGCGGAGTTAAAAACATTGAAAACTTTAAAAGCGAGGCTATGAACTCACCTTGGTCGAAGCCGAAGATCAAATAACCGAAACAATTCACGGAAAATCAATGAACACGATCACGACCTATAATTTATGTCGCTCGATTACTATTCCGAAAAGTATAATCAACGATGCGTACATCGTATCAACATAATCATATATATATTTATATAGTAGGGATCCAGTGAGAAGTAAATTAAAATAAGAAGTGGTGAGAAGTGACTAAAATCACACATTTGAGATGCAACAACTTGCATTAGATGCATTTCTATTCATTTAGATGCACCATGTTGAGTTTCGAAAGTTAATTTGATGTGTAGATGGTGCAAATTGATTTTCATGATTTTGACACATGTAGAGGAACAAAAAACAAGAGAAGTCATGAAATGCATCTAATATACGTATATGCATCTAAATAAAAGCTAGAAAACACATTATGATGTATTATAATGCATCTAAGATTATAGAGATGCATCTAATTTAAGTCGGTGCATCTCGGATATGCGGTTATAGTTACTTCTTATCCTTCTTATTTTAAGAATACTTCTCATTTGATCCTAGGGATCCAGTGAGAAGTAAATTAAAATAAGAAGTGGTGAGAAGTGACTAAAATCACACATTTGAGATGCAACGACTTGCATTAGATGCATTTTTATTCATTTAGATGCACCATTTTGAGTTTATATATATATATACATTCATACATGTGATGAGAAATCCACTTGCGCCTTAGATCCCAAAACCCCACAACATTGAGTTATAATTGTCCCTCACGTTTTATCTTACGTGACTTTAATTGAAAACGTTATATTTTCGATAACTTTCTATTTTTAGAAAGTTACTATTTTCGAAAAGTTACCATCTTTGGTAAGTTTAAATATCTAAGTATATTTTTAATACTTATCATTTTATTTATATCCATGTACTTAGTTAAAAATTATATAAGTCTTATATGACTCGTTGACTTTTTAAAGTCAACATTTGACTTTTATACTTATATTTATTTTTATCCAAATCTGACCCGCGCCAAACGACCTTCTAAATCACATTTTCACGATTCGGAGTAAAAAGAGATTTTATGAGAAATGATATTCCGGACAACTTTTTAGTTTTCGCCGAGACCCGAAACTCGACGGAAAATGACGAAAATGCCCCTGCAAGAATCTGCTGTAACTTGTATTTTTTTTTTAAAACGCAGCAGTTTGACCATCGGTTTTGACCCGCTATATCACGTTTTCGTGACTTTGACTAAAAAGAGATTTTATAGAAAACATCATTCCGGACAACTTTCGTGTTTCGCTGGAAGGCCGAAACGGACTCGAAAGTGCCTAAAATGGCTGTCGAAAATCAGATCAGCAAACAATTTACTAAACATAACTGTTTGGAAATTCTCAAGATTTCCAAACTTGTTTTTGCCGTAACTTCTTCGTTATTAGGAGGTAGGGGACGTTCAAATTATCGAAACGCTCGTAAAAATACCCTCTACAATATTGTCTAATCAAAAATAAGATTTTACAAAATCTCGGACCTCGAAATGCGCGCCAAAGTTTCTGCTCGTTTTTATTACTTACAAAACGCGCCCAAAACTCATTTTTAACCCAAGAGTTCACTTACGGCACATCTAATATGGCCTACAAACAATATCTAACTCGCTCAATCATTTTATAACATCCACTAACTAGACGGCGCAAGATCTAATCGATTTCATCACATGTAACTAGAAATATCAATTCAAACAAACGAAACAAATGAAATAAAATATAAAGGAATGCTCACAAGGCAATAATAAGACTCGATCTCGTTTCCCCCGCTTGCCTTTTGAATTCGGACGAACCATAAGACCAAACCAAATGACCTTTTTCAATTAAACCTCTTCAATAACACAACAATCTAACCAATCTAAACACCCTCTTATATTCAAAAATGTCAAGAACACACTAGAAATCTAACTTCTTGAAAACTTGGTTCATGTGGGTTTTTATTAGTGAGAAACGTAGCGGTTTAAACAAGGATTAATATGGTATACTTGGATCGTATTGCATGTGGCTAAATTGATGGGAAAATGGATGTTTGTGTGTGTGGTGTTCGGCCGGAAATGAGCTAGGGAGGGGAGGAGAGAAATTTTTTTATAAACTTTGTAAGTGTGTGTGGTGGTGTGTTATTTATAGAAACACACTTTGACCATTTGGCAATTTTAGTCCTCCATCCTTCTATCTCTTTCAAAACTAATACAACATATTTATTTTATAAACAAAACGGCCATAAACTTGGGTTACACCACGTTAGTAAATATTTTAAATCCGTCCTACTAATTCCTCTTTAAAACGTTAAACCTCGTAAAACACGACCTTTAAACACGTTTTTTACAAAAACTCGAGAAAATGCCGTAAAATACAAAAATAACATAATCACGCTCTCGGAACAACAATATAAGTTTTTCTGACATTTCTTAGACTGCGAAATGTCAAAAATAAAAATTTTAAACTTTCGTTCGTAATAAAATACGAACATAACTATTTACGACAATAAAAATTTAAATATCAGCGTTCGCTCAAACGAATTTATTATATAATAATTATGACGTCGAATTCGCGATCGTCATATGCGTTGTGAAACTCTGGTTGTTACATTCCACCCACCTTAAGGGAGCGTCGTCCCGGTGCTCGTCCTTTCTTGCTTATCTCATCATTCGTAAGTCAAACCCGAAGCCAAAACCGAAGAATACTTAATGGGCGAACCCGAACCCATCTAATGGGCCGGATAAGCCCATTAGTATATTTAAAGAAGACTTAAAGCCCATTGTTAATTCCAAAAGCCCAAAACCCCTAAATACCCTACACGGCCCAATTCCTTCCATTAAAAAATTCCATATGGCCCAAATGCACTTAACGGGTGACAAGTGTTGATAAGCCTTAGACCCCTAACTCTCGTTACCAAGAGTCCCTTTAGGGAACTTTGCAAAACCTCTTATAACTTTGAGGGGCTGTTCCTGCTTAACCCTCAAAGTTATTACACCTACTAGGGCCACGAATGTAATTAACTTATAGAAGGTGAGGGACCAAACCTGTACAATCCACAAACTTCACCCTTGCCCCTTTCATAAAACACCCTTTCCCGCCATTTAACTCCCACTTCCCCTGTCACTTTCATTCACCTCGAACACTATTCATAAATGGCCAAAAACATCACCACCATCCTCTCCAACCTCACAAACCAACAAGGACACGTTGGCAATCCCACAAATGCTTATTGGACACAGAATATGACAAATACATCAACGGGTATGATCAAGAGATTGGGCTTCAAGGAAAAAAGAAGGGCTATGATTGATGGTTGTTTTCTCCTCACATACAAAACACAAGAAACACAGAAGAGAAGACCTCAAGAACTAGGGTTTTAGTATAAATAGTATCATTTGTATTTCATTAGGAGTGTCGAATTTTTGTGAAAAGCAAGAACTTGTAATCTCAAAGTTTGTACCATTGTCTTTTTAATACATTGCAACTTTAATTTTCTGTCTTTAAAATTCTTGTCATTTAAATTTATGCAATTTACTTGTTTACCTTAATTTTTGTCATTTAAGCTTATCTATATTTTAAACCTGTTTTATAAGTCTTTTGTATAAGTTTTTGAGACCTTAAAAGCTTATACAAAGTCTTTTTCATTTCTGTCAAAAAAAAATATAAAAAAAGAGAGAATAAATCAAGCAAGGAGCACAGTGTATTCTGGATGGCTGTGGTTTTAGAGCCTCATGGGAGGCAATAGGTTTGTTATTGGCTACTAAAATCACCAGGAAAAGCTTAAGGAACTTGTAAGTTCCTTATTTTCATTTTCTTAAAAAGTTACTGTAGCATTGCTTAAATTTTACTTATTGTGCTTATCGCTTGTTATTCCTGCTTATTTTATGCTTATCATTGCTTATTTATGTTTGTCTTATGCTATTTGTTCTTACTTGATGTTTATTTGTCCTTTCTTTGAGTTTTGGTTTTAAACTGCTTCTTATATGCTTGAACTGCTCATTGCTTATTTTGCTTATTAAGGTGCTTATTTTTGTTTGGACTTTACTTATTCATGCTTAACATTGATTGTTGATATTCTGTTTTTCAAACATTTGGCTAAATCTTTCCAAATCAGTTTCAAATTTGACCTTTCAATCCTAAAGGGGTGTTTGGGACAGTAGAACTTAAGTGGGTCGAACAGGTTTTAAAAAAAACCTTGTGGGTCACTTGGGTGATTTGCACAAGCTATATTAAGTAGATCTTAAGCTGTTTCTAAATGTTTTTAACTCTAAAAATTAGTTTTTAAGTTTTTGTTAATGGGTCTTTAAATCCGTGGTTTAAAAAGTTTCATAAGTGCTTATTTCATTCAGCTTTTAAAACCAACTTTTGGGTCCAGTTTTTGAGTCCTTTTCAGTGTTAAAATGCAGTGGTAAAAAGTCCCTTTGGCTTCCTTTGTGTTTGTCAAAATTCTGTCTTAGTATAGCCTAGTGTTTTTCAAGTTAAAATAGCCATTTTTCATTTCAATTTATCAGATAGTAAAAATGTTGTTTAGCTTGTGAAATTTGGAGCACAAGCTCAACTTGAGTCATACTCAATATGTTTTAGCTTTATTTTTAATTTTGAGCTTATTTTATAGCTTATTTCAAAGCCTGCTTATGCCTTGCTGTTTTTAAGATAACCAAAAAAGAAGCCACTCTGTGTGACAAGCTCTTTTGACAGCACTTTTTCCTGGCTTATTTTAATTCCAAATCTTGTTCTTTTTGCCCATTCTTGAAGCCACTTAGCTGAGCTATAAGCCCTAGCAGTTTTGCTGCCTAAGGAGCCCTCTAAGTGGCTTATTTTTAAGCCAAAAGTAACCCTAGGGCCTGTTTGTCTGCTAGTTTAGGCCCATAGCTTATTTTAGCTTTCTAGCTTATCTGTCTGTTTTATTCAGCTTAATTTTGTTGCTATAGCTTATTTAGGTTAGGGTAGTATTGTTTTTGCTTATTCCATGTTCCCTTAGCTTATTATGTCCATATTAGCCCTAGCAGTTTAGCCTTCCATTCCCTTAGTAAAAAGTAGAATCTGCCTTCCCATAGTAACTTTCCTTTAAGTTTTTTTAAGTTACTTTTAGCTTATTTTTGATTATCTTTGCTTATTAGGTAGAGTTTATCATCTATTTTTGCTTTTTTTACATTGTTTAGCGAGCTTATTTTGTTTTCTTGCTGCCTAACAGTTTTGCCATTTTAAGTCTTTAGAGTAAAAAGTGTAGACTGCCCACTTTTTGTTGCTTATTTCCCAGCTTATTTTGAAGTTTCTAAAAAAGTATCTTTTTTAAAGTAGCTTATTTTTATGTGCTTTTTAAGTTTAAAAAAAAAGAAAAAAAAAGTTTTATAAAAAAGAAGAGGCCTAGGCTCGAACCCTAGACCTCCCCCTTTTCAAAGCACCCACACTTAGAAACTTATACCGCTGTGCTACAATAGCTCATCCGGTATGCGTTTGTTTCTTTAAATATTTAAGCCCACTTAGCCCTTTTTCACTTAAGCCCTTTTTAGCTTATTGCTGGCTTATTTATAAGCCAAATTTCAAATCTTATATTTTTCTTAGAACCAGCACTAGTTAAAGTATTTTTAGTAAATTTTTCAGAAATTTTCAAGTTTGTTTACTATTTTTTATCATTTATTTTCTTTTAAACTGTTTTTAATTATAATAAATTAAATAAAAATCAAAAAAATATTTTTCTTTTTTAGAAAAATTTATTTTATCAGTATGCACTTAGGAAAAATAGAAAAAATTTCGTAGGGTCTTTTTTGCAAAATTTTAATTTTTAAAGAACGGATTTCGGGCCCGATTTTCGTTTTCTCATTTTTGAACTTAATTTAACTCTGTTTTCGTTCTAGTTTTCTTTAATCTTCCATTTTAGTCAATCTAAGTCTATTAAAAGTGAAAAAATCAATTTAGGCTTAATATTGAAAAATTAGGGTTTTTAGTGTGTCGTTTTAGCTTCCCGTTTTCATTTTTTGTATAATTTGTGTAATTTTCTCGTCTTCAGTGTAGATTGCTTTATTTTTCTCGTAGATTTAGAAATCCAATCCAAATCTTGTTCTATTCAAACATCAAATATCAAACCGACTCTCGACTTTCCAATTCACTCCTCGTTGGGACTACGACCCGGGAACATCATATACTACTTCCGGTTTCATTAACTTTCTTGATAATTATCCTTATTATATATTTATAAGTATTATATATTTATTTATATAAAAAAAGGGTTAATTAAATCTCTAATCTTCTTGTCTTTGTCTTTTCTTGTTTGTAATGGCTTTGTTCGTTCATGCTTTAGACGACCGATGAAATTCTTTCAGTTTCATTTATGTGATTATGATCTTGAGCCTTCATCTTTTGACTTTGAGTTCTTGAGATCCTTATCTTGCATCATCTCCTTGACTTGAATCATCTTGATTTGACTTTCTTGATCAACTTGTGCTCTTGACCGACATACTCATACTTGTTAGGATTAAAAGGCTTTATGATGATCTTGAAGTTACTGCTGCTAAGGTTTGTGTTACTGCTGCTAAGTAAAACTTAGTGCTGTTCAGTAATCTTAATGAAAAATATGCTAAGTAGTTAGTACTGCTAGTTTATAGTTACTACTGCTAGTGTAACTTAGTACTGCTAGAGTATATTACTACTGCTAGTATATATTAGTACTGCTAGAATAAAGTTAGTACTGCTGGTGAAGATTGAAGAAAATATTCTAAGTAGTTACTACTGCTTGTATACAGTTAATGCTGCTGGTGTATAAGTGACTACTGCTTGTTCAAAGTTAATGCCGCTGGTACAAAGTTACAACTGCTAAAAGATTACAACTACTGAAAGATAAAGATTGCTTGAAGATCAAGATTACTTATGAGATAAGGATTGTTATTTATAGAATAGATCTTTGAGAATAATCTAAGTTTTAGGAATATATTGTAAATCGACTAGGACTCATTGGTGTATAAAAGAAGGTCATAGGGCATAGAATTTTATGTATCTTAGTTGTATAATTTATAGCTTCAAGGTTTTATAACCCTAATACTAGTTAGATTATTCGTATTAATATATTGAAGTATAACAACCCAAAATTTTCACCAATGTAATATCTCTCTGTTATATAATATATCACTTTTTCACGGGGAAATTTTTGCTTTAATCTCTTATTATGCAACGTAACTTGCATAACTAAAGTTAACGAACTCACGCAATCTAACTATGACAATCATATATGTCAAGCAAACATCATAACATGTCAAGTCAATGACCTAATATCTATTTTATCACATACGTTATTCATATAACGTAGATTTCTCGACATTAATATCAAATGAGCTTAAACCGTTAACATTTATTCCTAAACCCTAATTTTGGGTAATGTAAACACTCAAAATGAATGTACAATCAATCAAAGCACATGAAAAAGTAATATAACATCTCACTTGAATATACTTTCCCTCAAAAAATAAGGTACATGTCCTTTAAAGCTTAATGTATAAGTCATTAATGTACGATATCCAAAAATAAGGTACAAGTCCTTTAAAGCTTAATGTACAATCTATTAAGTACAAGTTACAAGCAAGTCATGCACTTCATTTATAGTCCATATTCATTCTCATTTCATAAGATTTCATGAAATCAAATCTAGAAACCCTAAACCGAGCTAGTTTCTAAACCGAGACCTATTTCTTGGTTTTTATCCGTTTTAAACCTCAACCACTACTCAAATAAGTTGTAATAACATAAATTACAACATTACAAATCACATTCCATCATCAATTCACCATTTTTACAACAATGTACACGAATTGAATCAAAGAAACCCTAATTGAACCCCAATTTTGATTCACGACCCATTTAACCATTTTCACCCATTTTAATCGCGAATCACTAATCAAACATTGTTGTAAATCCTTAATATAAGATTACAAACCTTAATCTATCTTCACTAATCAAATACATATGAAAATTTAACCAAAAACCCTAACTCGTGCTCAAAATGACCCGTACACCTTTTTGGCTAGTTTTTACCCATTTTATCAAGAAACCATGCAATCAAGCACCACAATGACTCACCTTCTTCACCCATAAGATGATTACACGCACCTTAATTCATTTCTTGATCACCAAGTTGGCCACATGTTCTTCTTTTCTTTCTATTTCAGCCGCGACACCATAAGAGACCTCCACCATGCTTCGCTACATTTCTAGCTTATCCTAATCACACCATATCCCCTCCAACTCAGTCCTTAGCTTCTCCACATCACCCCCACCTGTCCAAGACTTGGGCACAAAGCCTCCTTGGCTACCAAGGCTCATACGTGTATAAATAGGGGTGCTATGCCTTCATTCTTACTCACACCTTCCATTCTTTCTCTCTAATCATCAATAGCAGCAAATCTCGGATCAAGGAAGTCCTAAGAAGTCCCAAGATCATAAACCAAGAAAAGAATCCAAGCCTTGAAGCCCCAAAGCTCTAATTCTAGGCGTACGAGTGGAATTCGACCCATTTTGACCCATTTTTGAATCTTCAAGCTCAAACCCAAGTTCTATGATCTTCAAACTTGCTCCTATACTCTTATAATGTTATTATGATCATGTTCATACACTTGTTAAAGAATCTAAGCTAAAAATCTATTCGTTTTCCTTTTTGATCCAAAACCGTACCTCCAAACCCTAATTTCTTGTTTTTCTTAAATCTAAAAGTTATAATGGTTAAAAATTGTTAGAATCTATCTTAAATAATGTTATTAAAACCACTTATCAAGTATTGAAGGAATTTGAATTAAAAACCTACGCGTTTCCTTTTAAAAACCCTAATTCAACCCGTTTTGATTTCTGGCCTAACGAATCATGATTTTAAACTTTTGTTACGTTAAAACTTCTCATTTTAGCTTATACTAATAAGCTATAACCTGCAAATATCATTTGAAGTCTTAAAATAAGCTTGCATGGCGTTTTAGACTTGTTTTGCAAAAGTATTCCATGCAAGGGGTATATATCGTAACTTTCTGAAACTTATAACTAAAGGGACTGAAAATGTCATTTTATTAAAGTTATAACTATAGGGGTCTATTATGTCACTTTCCAAAGTACAAGGTTTACTTTGTACATCTTTTAAACTAGAAGGACCAAACTTGTAAAAGTGAAAACTCCAAGGGTATATTTTGCCATTTTTCATTCTTAAGGGTCTTAAATGTAACATTTTGAAAAAGTATAAAAATGTGTTCAAAACCTTATTAGACATAACTTTAATTAACGCTTGACGTGCTTATCATTTCCAGTTATTGAATAAAACGCTTAAAACCGATTATGTTATAACTATTATATAATTCATCATCGATATGCTTTTAAAAATCCTGTCCCGAATCTATATCGTACCACAATACTAGGGAGCTTCATATTAAGGGGTTTCATCTTGGTATTACGTTCTGACTGAGTTGTTGGGTTTACGATTTAAAGTGCCTCAGCTCCTCAAACGTTTACTGAATAACTTCTGAAATATGCTGGCCCGAACGGTGATACAATAATTCCAAAATCTCCAATCAAACTCATAACAATATTAAACTCTTAGAACTAAAGTTCTAGAGTACAATATTCCTAAGACTTGACATATTTACTCAAGTTGTGTGACGTGGCTGTTTACTATCATTTTGCTATATCAACCTTCTCTGTTAAGATTGTGATAAAGTCGTCAGCTTACATTTTGGAATATTTATTACAACTACCTATTAGGTGAGTTCATAGCCTCACTTTTAAATCTCTTGAATGTTTTCATAAACCCATGAGGGGGATACATGCTATAAACTATGAATACAAGTGTTTTCTAAATATATGCTATCATATTACTTCTTGTGATCTAAGTCACTTTATGCCAAGAGTCCCTCATTATCATGGACCATTAATCACTTATGAGTGAACGTGAATACTGTGGATAGATCTACCAGGATTGACGAATCCCGTTTGTGTTACCCGGATAGGTAACCAAACGCACTATATTTGAATATCATAGGTATATGGCAATTACCTACATCGGGGGCCATTATCTTTATATATATATATATATATCACATCAATTTGGGTATATATATACACAAGTCAGTTTGTGTGCCATGAGCTTAGATACAATAATGAACACTATTAATACTGTTTTCTATAATAATTGTGCTCGTACAATTATTACACTATGACTTGTATTCAACTATTACATTTCAAACCTATGAATTTCACTCAACCTTTGTGTTGACCCTTTTTATGCATGTTTATCTCAGGTAATTGAGCAACTTATGGCATGGAGTGGCATGGACTTGAAGATGGCTAAAACTTGTTATCATTCACATTTTATGTTTCTAGATTTTGGGACCTGCCTTTGTAAAACTCTGATTTTAAATGAATGATAACGTATCTTTTAAAAACGTCTCTTTTGAGTCGTTTTCTATGATTGTGCCTGTGATTCATGAAGTAATACCCCAGATTAGCTTCCGCTGCTATATTGTAAAAATGGGGGTGTTACACTTTATGAATTTAAATGCACTTGATTTATGAGTTTCTAAATGTGTGGATTATACACTTAAGATATTTGTCATGCTATGTTGGCTTGCACTTGTACTTCTAACCTTGTTTTGTAGCAAACGAATCATCGTAAGATTAATCCCTTGGTGCCCTAAACAAGGGGGAACTTACATCAAGGGTGAGTCTTTAATCGTCAATGTCTTTCTCTCTACTATGACTCGACGATCAACCTTTTTGGATTCGACAAAAAGGGGGAGAAGGATACTTTTTCCTCCACACATTACCCTGACTATATCCCCGGCTTATAAGACTATTCTCTGGCATCACCAGGAAACACCTCTCTAACTTTTCAGATGAATTAACAAATGATCTTATCCTCACTATCTATCTCACCTTTTCACGATGATCCGTATATGAAGGTCATACAAGCATATGATGCCATTCCACCACCCCAAGTTATTATTGCTCTACCAGCTATTGTACCTCCACAGATGTTTGATTCCCGAGATTTCTTTCCTCCTGAGGAAATTTCACCACCTAAAGACACTGAGACTCCTGTTGAATCACCCATTCCAGTATCTCCATCTTCATCAGTAAGATCTTCATCACCGGTTAGATCAACTACTCCATGATTATGTCCAGGTTCGTCATCAAGAATCTTCTGAACAAGATCCAAGAACTCAAGGGAGAATACCATATTAGATCTATGTCGTTTACAGCTTTCTAGAATCCAACCACTAGATGTATGAATAATGACACTTGTCAAAATTTGCTATGTAAATTATATAGACAAGTTATTTATACAGTGGTGATTCCATTATACCTCGTTTTATCAAATACCCATTTTGTATTTTCAAACCTATATAATATCACTCCATATCTTTATCCGGGATTACTATAATTCTTTTACTATCCGATTTTCTCAAACCTTTGTACCTAGAAACACTAAGCCTCCTATTAAATCACTCATTCCATGATCTCCGTATTCTAAAATTTTCCGTTATATCCTGCAACGTAATAACAAGGAACCACACAAGAATCTATACAATGTCAAATGATTTCAATACCACTAGGTATGAAAGTTTTAACAAAGACTTGTGATAGCATTCTTATTCGATGTTGACTTTTAAAGGTTAATGGATAACGATTCTTTACGATCAGAGTGGCGCAGCAGAAGCGTGGTAGGCCCATAATCTACAGGTTCCATAAAACAAAGTATTCATCCATGCATAGGTTCTGACAAGATATATCAGGATCGGAGAAGTCTATGCTGTCCATCAAGAGGTGTGGTCTTGGAAATAAGTAGACGTGTGAAAGGAGGCAATTATAATTATGGTGCGCAACATAATTATAAATGCATCACACACGTGGACTTGTGACCTTGATTAGCCTAACATAAAGATCAAATTCATGCCCAGTACCTACATCTATTCCCAAACAATACTACTAACACTTGTCAATTAAATCTCGGGACGAGATTTCTTTAAGGGGTGGAGACTATAACAACCCGTAATTTTCATCAATGTAAATATCCATCTATTAAGTTAGATGCAATGTACTATCTATCTATTATATATGAACCACCTTTTTCAGGGAAATTTTTGCTTTATTACATTACTTACATTACCAAATATCTCAATATACAACGCAACTTGCATAACTTAAATAAATGAGCTCACACAACCTATCTATGACAATCCTATCTACATATATGTAAAGCAAACATCATAATAAGTCAAGATAATACTAAAATCATTTAAACAAACTACATAACTCATATAATGTAACATTTGCAACGTAAATCCAAGACAGGGCTTTAAACTGTTATCCGTATACCCTAAAACCCTAACACCCCCCCCCGCCTCCTGTAAAGTATTAATGTACAACTACTAAAGCATATGTATAAGTAATATAACATCTCATTTGAATATAAACTCCCTCCAAGTCAAGGTACAAGTCCCTATAAAGCCCAATTATACAATCATTAAGCATGATCTTCAAATAGCCCGTTTTCACCTCCGTTTCCTAAAAAATCTGTATAATCTGTCAAGTATAAGTTACAAGCAAGTCCATATACTTCCATTCAATCATATCATTCTCATCTCATGAAATTACAAGAAATCCAAGTTAGAAACCCTAAACCAAGCTAGTTATAAACCATGACCCGTTTCTTTGTTTTTATCCATTGTAAACCTAAACCAATACTCAAATAAGTTGTAATAACATAAATTACAACATTAAAATCACATTCAATCATCATTTCAGCATTTTAACAACAATGTATAAGAATTAAATCTAGAAAACCATAATTGAACCCTAATTTCAACTTTTGACCCGTTTACTCATTTTTGCCTATTTTAAACCCAAACCACCTATCAAATATTGTTAATAACTCTTAATACAAGTCTTGTAATCATCAATCCATCGTTATTAAACAAGTATACATGAAATGCAAGCTTAAAAAAAAACCCCCCTAATTAGCCCTAATTGAACCCGCATAACACCTTTATTCTCAGTTGACCCAATTTAAAGTTCAATAATTAGCAAAAAAAAAAAAACAAGCACCTAATGACTAAGCACACTCACCCCTAACCAGCTTATAAGCACCTCCTTTCATTCCTTAGCCACTAAGTTGGCCACATGGCCTCTCTTTCTTTCTTTCTTAGTCGCGGCCACACAAACACCCCTAATACCTTCTACCTTGCAATCCTACTTTCATAGCTTTTCCTAATCATCCTCTAGCCTCTCCTCATCATATACTAGCTACTCCACATGTCCTAACCTTGAGCTCTAAGTCTCCTTGGCCACCAAGATATAATTCGACTATAAATAGGGCTCATAACCCTTCATTCTCATTCATCCCCCACTTCTTCTTCTATAACCTATAATAGCAGCAAATATTTGCTCAAGAAGGTCCTAAGAAGTCTCAAGATCAGAAGTGAAGCAAAATAACCAAGAAAAGAAGCCCCGGAGTCATTATTCTAGGCGTACGATGCTAAAAGTCCCGATTTCGACCCATTTTTAAGCTATAAGCTCCAAACCAGGTTCCGTAAGCTCACATCTGTTCATACCCAATATGTATCATATATCAAAGCTTTCAACTGTTGTTAAAAGCTTTGAACTCAAAAACCTATGTGTTTTACCTTTTTGATCCAAACCGAGCTCATGAAACCCTAATTTCATGTTTTTACTTAATCTATAAGCTAAACTTATAAACTATTGTTATAATCTATTCTAATAAGCTTATCTAACATTATAATAAATACTTTATCAAGTCTTGAAAGAATTTGAATTAAAAACCTACGCGTTTTTGTTTTAGAACTCTAATTCGACCCGTTTTGATTTCTAGCTTAACAAATCGTTATTTTAAACTTTCATTACGTTAAACCTTCATATTTTAGCTTATATTAATAAGCTATCACCTTAAAATATCATTTGGAATCTTAAAATAAGCTTGCATGGCGTTTTGGACTTGTTTTGCAAAAGTATTCCATGCAAGGGGTATATATCGTAACTTTCTGAAACTTATAACTAAAAGGGCTGAAAATGTCATTTTATCAAAGTTATAACTATAGGGGTCTATTATGTCACTTTCCAAAGTATAAGGTTTACTTTGTACATCTTTTAAACTAGAAGGACCAAACTCGTAAAAGTGAAAACTCCAAGGGTATATTTTGCCATTTTTCATTCTTAAGGGTCTAAAATGTAACATTTTGAAAAAGTGTAGAAATGTGTTCAAAACCTTATAAGACATAACTTTAATTAACGCTTGACGTGCTTATCATTTCCAGTTATTGAGCAAAACGCTTAAAACCGATTATGTTATAACTATTATATAATTCATCATCGATGTGCTTTTAAAAATCCTGTCCCGAATCTATATCGTACCACAATACTAGGGAGCTTCATATTAAGGGGTTTCATCTTGGTATTACGTTCTGACTGAGTTGTTGGGTTTACGATTTAAAGTACCCTAGCTCCTCAAACGTTTACTGAATGACCTCTGAATTATGATGGCCCGAACAGTGATACAATAATTCCAAACTATCCAATCAAATTCATAATAATATTAAACTATTAAAACCAAAGTTCTAGAGTACAATCTTCCTAAGACTTGACATATTTACTCAGGTTGCGTGACGTGGCTGTTTACTATCATTTTTCTATATCAACCTTCCCTGTTAAGATCATGATAAAGTCGTCAGCTTTCATTTTGGAATATTTATTACAACTACCTATCAGGTGAAGTTCATAACCTCGCCTTTACTTATTTACATGTTTTATAAACCCGCGAGGGGGATACATGCTTATTTACAAACTCTTTTACATACTCGTTTATCTTATAATAATGTGATTACTTTTCAAAGACTTAATGAGTCTATAACCTCACATTTCAATCTTTTAAATACTTTATAAACCTGTAATACCTGTTATAAATTATGAATACAAGTGTTTTCTAAACTGTATGCTATCCTGATATATTATTGCCTAAATACATGGAAATATCTATTCAATATCTCTTTGGGTAGTATCTCCCAATATCTCTTCAATATCTCTTTGGGTAGTATCTCCCAATATCTCTTCAATATCTCTTTGGGTAGTATCTCCCAATATCTCTTTGGGTAGTATCTCCCAATATCTCTTCAATATCTCTTTGGGTAGTATCTCCCAATATCTCTTCAATATCTCTTTGGGTAGTATCTCCCAATATCTCTTCAATATCTCTTTGGGTAGTATCTCCCAATATCTCTTTAATAGCTCTTTGGATAGTGACTCCTAGTATATCTTCTGGTAAAGGTTCCCGGTTCTATTAAGTTAAATATGTGGTTCATGAGTTTAGAGTAATAATACTGTTCTCCATGGTAATATTGCTCTCCATAATAATATTATTCCCCATGATAATACTGTTATCCATGATAATAATGTTCTCCATGATAATTGTCCCTGCAATGCAAATATTTCCATTATGATAACTTGGATTCAACTATTACATATCAAACCTATGAATTTCACTCAACCTTTGTGTTGACCCTTTTTATGCATGTTTATCCTAGGTAATTGAGCAACTTATGGCGTGGAGTGGCATGGACTTGAAGATGGCTAAAACTTGTTATCATTCACATTTTATGTTTCTAGATTTTGGGACCTGCCTTTGTAAAACTCTAAATAGATTATCAAATTTGATCAAAAGGTTAAAGGCCTTCTAGCAGTCCTAACTTATGTTTGGACTGTTAGTGCCAAACACCCCTTAATCAATTTTAAGTCTATCATAAGCTTATAAAATTAAGATCTACACTTAAATCAACAAGACCAGATAATAACAAGCTTATATAAGACTTATTAAGCAACTTTCATCAATTAGATATGCTAAAACAAAAAGACAATAGATTATGCTAATTTTCTTTGGATTTTTCAACTATTTTATATCAAATATTTGTAAACTAAGATTTAAACTAACAATTGAACTAAATAAGCATCAAACAACAATAATAAGCAGTAATAAGCAAGTTTAAACAGAAATAAGCAAACATAAACTAAAATAAGCTGAAATTGTAAACAACTTGTAAAATAAAGGAAAACTCACAATTGCCTTTGCTTAAACAAGGCTAAATGCTCGAGGAGTTACTCCATAAAGCTCCAGCTTGTTTAGAACAAGCCGGTGTTGTCCATGATCCCATCCAAGTCTTGTTCATCATCCTTAATAAGCTGAGGTATTTTTAGGGGAGAGTTCAAGTGCTATTAAGCTCAGTTAAGCTTTGAGAACTTAACCGAGTATATAGCTAGCTTATTAGTGATTGGGAAAGCTTATTCAGCTTAATAGAGTATAAGAGAGCTTATTTAAACCATAGTGCTTATAAGGTAAAAACATGAATTGAAAATGAACAATAATAAAACTTAGCTTTTATTGATTACTTAAACTGAATACAAGCTTTTGAAAAGGAAAATTACATTAAATTGAAAACATTACATTAAAACGATTACAAAATAAGCTAAAAATGACCAATAAGCTAAAAAAACTAGATATCTTGTGTGTGTGAGGCCTCCCCTTTATATAGTGATGAGGAGAAGGTTCTAGGACCTTAGCACGCTCCTCAGCATCCTATCCTGGCCCTCCAATCTTGATTGCTCTCCAAGTAATAGATCTTGGCCCATGATTTAATGCCACGTCTCTGAACAAATCAAAATGCTTGGGATCACCAAGCTGTCATTCCATTTGACATCACTACTTGCGTCATATAAGTTTCTAGAAAGGGTGAATTGTACTTAAAGTTGGGTAATTAAGGTGTCAGAGGGTTTGGTAAGTTTAGGAACGATAGGGGAACAATACGCAAAAGGGGATTGGGCCAGGGATATTGGTTTTGGCCAGGTTGAAAAGGTTATAAGTTTTAGTAATAAAACTTAAGAATTGTTAGGTATGACTAACAACCGTTTAGTTTTAGGGATTAACTTTGTAAACTGTTTAGGACTAACGGTGTAATTGAATTTGGTAAATTGATTTAACATTCAAGGACCTTTTGGTAATTTCAAGGGTTAGGAATTTCCAATTTTGACCAAGGTTGACTTTTGTTGACCTTTGCTAATAAACACCCGACTCTTGTGCACTCTTTCTGTTCTCATGTTCGTTTTTGTCCAGTATTTGGCTCAGTTCTTGTGATTCTTGCAATATTCGCACCTACACATCACAAAAGACAAAATACACAATACACAATCTACAAGCATAATTTGCATTATTCCATCTTTTTAGGGTCATTTTTTGATATAAAACGGATATGTGATTTCTCACATATCAAAATTTCCCAAACTAAGTGATTGCCGTGTCCTCACGCAATGTTATATGCTCTAAAACCAAATACTCCAAAACCTCCCCAAACTAATCCTTTGAAAAGTAGCAAGGTCTTTTGTGGGAGAGTTAAGAAATCAGCAAGTTTTAAAAACCGTTTCCTATTTTCAATCTTTTTCCATTTTTATGATTTTTCTAATTTACAACTTACAACTTATTCATGTGTGACATAATGTATTGCTTTCATTATTCATTGATAACTTTTAGGATCACGGAACAAAAAGCACAAAAAGTGTCCAAATGGATAAATTCATCGTCCCCGACTTTCACCTCTCCAAGCCAAGCTTAAAAACAAGATCATTGCAAAATACAAGTTATGATGCTAACACTACTCATAAAAGCTAATTGTGTACTTACTTTTCCTCCCTTATTCCTAATTTCCTCTAAGGATTTTATTATTATTATTGGTGACAAATAAATTATGCCCTTATTAATATAAAGTAAACCCGGTTTAGACCACAATTAGTTTGAAATCCTTTCCTAAAGAGACGATATGGTGAGAATAAGGTCCACATTAAGGTTCTAATTTCGCATGATTTAGGGGTTATCCTTTTTATTTCATCCGCAACAACTCAACTACGAGTCCAGAGACGGAGGCTTTATTTAGATAACCCCGGAGTCAAAATTTGGCTTTATTATTATTATTATTGCAACATTATTAAACCTCGGTCCTTTAGAAGGCTGCAACATCGGTTGTGAGCCGGCAAGATGCAGCAAACATATTTCGACCTTGGTAATTTCCTCGACCTTTTAGAAGGCTGCAACATCGGTTGTGAGCCGGCAAGATGCAGCAAACATATTTCAACCTCGGTAATTTCCTCGACCTTTTAGAAGGCTGCAACATCGGTTGTGAGCCGGCAAGATGCAGTAAACTTTTATCAGCCCACAGTTTTATTATTATTATTTCCTCCACCCTTTAAACGACTATCACATCGGTATGCGAGCCGACCATGATCCAGAAGTCTTATTTCGGTTTCGGTTAATTACATAATTATTATTATTATTAGCCAAATTTCAAGTCTTGTGGTCTTTTAACAACTGCCACATCGGTATGCGAGCCGACCATGATCCAGAAGTCTTATTTCGGTTTCGGTTTATTACATTATTATTATTATTATAGTCAAATATCAAGTCCTATGGTCTTTTAACTACCTAGACAACGGTAGCGAGCCGTCAAGAATCGGTAGCCTATTTCCCTACAACACTGACAAAACCTCGATGTGTACCTTACTTTCACCAGAAGGAATCTCTACGAAG
>BQNB010089823.1:0-20879 GCA_026074375.1 Tanacetum coccineum
GGTTTGCTCTAGACAGTTTGGTGTTTTGTAATCTTGATGATGATGTTGTTTGAGTATGAGTTTCCGTCAATTCCTAGAGTTTCTCAGTGTCCGAAGATACGAGATTAGTATGAGTCCTAGGAGATCTAATTGGTGTCGGTAATGGTGTACTCATAAACTCCTCTACCATCTTCCCTTTCTCCCTTCGCTTTAATTCATATGCGTCATCAGTTATTTCATCCTCCTCTTTATTAACATTGCTCCACCTTCGGACTTTCCTTATCACTCTGGGGCTCTAACCTAGTGTCGGGAATCTATGGTTCATCGTTCCTAGGAGGTGAACTATCACCAATAACATTCTCAGATCCTTCCACCAACTTTTCAATCTCTTCAGATGCCAAGTGCTTGTTAACCAGTTCTACATTTTTTCTAGCTTCTTGCTCTTCTCGACTTTTGTGCTCAGCAAGACTTACATGTAATGTATCTTGTAAGATCATCTCGTGTGCTTTTTCAACAGTTGGTACTGGAACTGGTGGAGTTAAACGTGTAGATCTCCAACTTTATCTTTGTGTCTTCCTGAATTAAAGATATTTTTCATTATGTCATCATCTTGTAGATTGTGATACATGTCTCGAGCACGTCTTGAGATTTCAAGAAAGATAGTCATATAATGACTAGCGATGATCTTTGTAAATCTTAGATACGGAATCGAAGATGTTGGATGATGAAGAGAATAGTAAATTCCTTCCCATAGAAGCTCCGCATAATCCACGTGAATGTTATTGACAAAGCAATACATCATTTGCATAATCTGCAATGGTGGTTGATCCCATCCTGTAACACGTGTTGTCAAGCACTTAGAAAATATCTTGCATAATGTTTGCCACGGTTGCAGAAGACCAGTTGTCTTAAAGCTTGACGATGTCTTCAGTTTCATTGTAAAACCCAATTGTTGTTTATAGAATGGAACCATGTCAGAAAATGTTGGTGGTGGCACGAATGAATTATGATTGTTGTCATTTGCTTGAGGTAGATGAAAGATTGTTCTGAAGTCATCCAGTGTAAGAGAAAGTTCTTTCTTGTCCAACATAAACCTGAGCCTATACTTTGAACCGTCTTCCTTCAGAGTATGCCAGAACTGTGCCATATATATCCATGGTACAGAGGAAGAAGCTGCAATGCTAAATCTTAATGGATGATTCTTGATGATGTTTGTCAGAATTTTGCTTTCCGATGGGCATTGCACATGTTCAAGATCAACTTTCTTGTTAGCATCCATAAGATCATATCGTTTGTTCGGAGGACATAGTTCGTCTGGATGAACATCAGCTGCATGTTGTTGTTGTGCCATGATGATTACTGAATGAATAAAATGGAGATGTTAGGTAACAAATAATTCTTTTGACATTTTTGTCTTTTTCCACTCTGTCTGTTTTATATGTTCTGGCAATTCTTTTTGAACATATTTTGGATCAGTTTCTTTCTCATGTGCTCGTTCTTGCTTTTTCTAGCACATGACATACGCTTTATTCGAATTGTTCTTTTGATTTATCATTTTTGTGTGTTCTGGCAATTCTTTTTCGAACACACTTTTGATTTGCTTTTTTGCGTATGGATTTTCCTCTCTCTTTTTGTTTTTAGAATATCCTCACCAGAAATTCTTTGTGACATGATACTCTTTCAAGAATGATGAAGATTTCTCTTTTGATTTTAATCAAGACTCTTTTACTAAACATTAAAGAGAAATCATTCAACTTCTTAAAATTGTTTTGTGAAAGAGTATAATAAAAACAGATTTTGAGAACTATTTCCAGAAATCTTTTGACTAAAAAATTTCTTTATAATGATAACATAGAATGATATAATCACAAACCCACAATTGAATGGACACTAAGACACTCACTCCTCATTCTGTTCATTGCAGAAAACGGCCGAAACCGAACATGTCTTAGTCCACTTAAACAATTTGAGATTTGGACCTTCACTTTTTATCATTATTTATAAACAATGAAGACAAACATATCTAATTCAATAATTGAATGGACACTAAGTCACTCACTCCTCATTATGTTCATTGCAGAAAACGGCCGAAACCGAAATGACTTAGTCCACTTAAACAATTACGAATAGATATATATATGACTCATAGCTTAGAATTTATAGAAACTTGATTTCTTTTGGGTTAATGGCATATAATAGCAACGTACTTTCCCATTTGAGCTATTATCAGATATGAACTCAAAAGAGTATCACAATACCCATCCAACTTTATATGTTTTGTACCGATATCAACAACTTGATCATTTTTACTTACAAAATTCACGTCATGTGACACATGTACATGTCATGTCCCTTTTTTAGAGCGTTAGGTTCCATGTCATCCCCTAATACACACCATTAGGTTGTATGTGTTAGTGTTAGGGTTATATGTGTTTCAATTGGGAAAGACAACCTAACGGTGTGTATTAAGGGCTGACATGGAACCTAACGCTCTAAAAAAAGGGACATGACATGTACATGTGTCACATGACATGAATTTTGTAAGTAAAAATGGTCAAGTTGCTGATATCAGCACAAAACATATAAAGTTGGATATGTATTGTGATACTTTTTTGAGTTCATATCTGATAATGGCTCAAATGGGAAAGTACATTGCTATTATATGCCATTAACCCATTTATTTACATACACGTAATAACTCGTGATTTTGTTTTAATATTTATAACCCTGTGCAGATATACATGTTGCATTATTAAAACAACATATATGTTGTATTTTTAAAATAGAAAGTCTAAGAGGTATAAAGTCTACAGAGGTATTTGCTTAGTTTTTAAAATTATTATAAAACATGAAACTTATAAGTTACACTTAAATCCATATAATTTATTTAAAATTTAACCATTGAAGTTTTATTTATTACCTCCACATTTTCTAGGTTTTTGTGTTTTCACAAATTTGACACTTCACCAAATTCCTCCGTCAAATTTATTAAAGTTTGACAAAAATAAATTCAATTTTGACTTTTTATTAACCAATCACATTGCACGATTTTACCAAGTGTCAAAATCAAGCAATATAATTAGTCCAATTTTTTTTATCAATAAGATTATTTTGTCAAAATTACTTCAAAATAATATAATTTCTTTATTATATAAAAGATATTTAGATTTCTGTAAGTAAAGCTCTGTCGTTTTTTTTAACGAAAAACAAGAAGTAAGACCTATCAATAAGATCCTCACACAAACAAAGAAACTCAACTAAAGCTATATATGATCTATTGATCTCCATAAGGTCATAAACAAGAAGTAAGACCTATCATATATTATTAGTTTTGGTTATAACACTTTCTGTTATATAAAGATACAGATCATAAACACGGTCCTGCGCGACAAAAAGCATTGTTCAAATTTATCGAACAAACTCTTGTATTTATTCAAGATAAAGAAAGACATTATATGAACAACGAGATTCGTGAGTTAGTAAAGAAATCCAATGATTCCTTTTCACGTTAGCAGATAAAGTTTTTAATTACAACTTGTTAGTTGAGCAGTGGTATCATTTTTATGTCTCATAGGTGTCAACATCGGGTATTCTTAATATATGTAAAAACACAGACAAATGCATAAACACACTTGAGCGAAAACATATAAACTCCAATTAGCTTCAGCCATCAACAATTTTGTGTCGTTTATAATAATAAAGTTAATACATAAACACAAGAGCTGTAAACGAACTGAACGTTCAGTGAACATTTCATGAACCGTCCGGTAAAAAGTTCGTTTATGTTCGTTTATTTATTAAATGAACGAACATGAACATTATTTTACGTTCGTTTAGTTAAATGAACGAACATGAACAAAAGTTTCGTCCGTTCGTTTATGTTCGTGAACGTCCGATTATGCGTTCATTAATGTTCGTTTATGTTCATTTATTTGTTTATGTTCGTATATGATACCTTTTAATTGTATACTTTTAAAACTGGTATGTTTAAACAAAATAACACTTATAAAACAAAAGTTTATGCATAGTTTGATAAATTTAATGTTCTTTTTCTACGTTTATTTGTATTCGATCGTTTATTTCGTTTAAGGTTCGTTTAGTTTCTTAATAAACGAACATAAACGAACACGAACAACTCATTTTCTTAATAAACGAACATGAACAAGAAAATTCGTCCGTTTAAGCGTTCGTGTTCGTTTATTTGTCCGGTTAAAATTAAATGAACGAACATGAACAAGGCTCCGTTCGGTGTTCGTATCCGGTCGTTTACAGCCCTAAATAAACACACTGAGACCACGAAACGCTTCGTGAAGCCCAAATACCCTTACTCAACAACAGGATGATATATATATATATGTGGGATTTTCAATGCAGAACTATTTTTTTGTATAGAACTTACAGAACTTTTTTTTAACCATTGGATGAGTTGATCAAGGGTCCAAAATTTAATATGACACTTTTTAAAATAAAAGATAAAAAACAGATTTAAAAAAAGGTAAAAGGCTGCATTAACTGCTGTAAGGGTAATTTAGGCATATCACAATTATGATTTTTAATATCTTCTTTAACCAATTTGTCCCATCCCCATAAATTACGTATTTCAGTTTTTAGATCTCAAAATCAAAAAAATTATCAATGTTCTTCCTCTCTAACTACTCAAATCACAATCATGGGCGGAGACAAAAAGGGGGCCCAAGGGGCAAGTGCCCCCCTCTTGGAAAAAATTATAGTGTAAATTTTTAAAAATATCCGATTTTTTTCGTAATTTGCCTCTCTTAAGAATCATTTTGTAGTGTAGTTATTAAAAAATATCAAAGTGTGCCCCCTTGAGCAAAACTTTCTGGCTCCACCCGTGATCACAACCAACCATTTAATATAGTTAATTACATGAATGTTCTTGATGTTCTTCTCTTCTTGTTGTTGTTGTTGTTTATTAGTGGTCCGCAATTTTCATATCTAGATGTCAGATTATAAGAGTTGATATAGACCATTCAACAATAGGGGTGTTTGATTTTTGTTCCAAAATGAGTTAGATTATATATTTATATGTATTGTTCCAAAACAAGCAAAGATTACCCGCGCGTTGCTGCGGGCGTTATTTTTTCACGCGTTATTGCGGGGCAATTTTTTTTGTTCGGGTTAATTTCTTCGGTCTCATGTTTAATAGTTTGTTTTTTTCTCATATTAAATGACAAATTTTTTTTTCAATAAAGGGGATATATATATATTTTTTTTTCCAGGCCGATAGAAAGTCGTAAACGTAATTTTTTTTTTCTTCTTATTTTTGACGAAAGAAGGAGGGAGTATAAGGTTTTTTTTTTTTTTTCGGCCGATGAACAGTAACCACAGGTATTAAAAATTTTTTACCAAAAAAATAAAAAAAAAATTGGGCCGATGAACAGTAACGGGCTACTGTTCATCAATGAACAGTAGCCCGTTACTGTTTTTGTCTTGTAGTGTAATGATAAATAAGATATATAGTAATAACAACAAGTAAAAGAACCCGCGCGTTGCGGCGGGGTTAATTTTTTCTCGAATAATTTTTTTTTTACGTTTCAGGGTTTTTTTTTTTGCGATGCGTTATGGCGGGGCTAATTTTTAATATTTTCCTTTTTTGTATGATTCGGGGGAAAAAAAATTGCGTTGGGACGGGCTAATTTTTTCACGAAGCGATTGGTACTGCAAAATGCATCTCATATAATGCTGGTATATTTGGTGTCAACACGGATACCTATTAAAGAAATGTATGTAAACAAAGAATTAGAACCAAGAAGCATTTTCATGTATAACTTTTTAAAATATTAACAGCCTATGTATATATATACATACAAAGGACTTGAAACAATAAGTAACTTACAATATTATTCTTGACACCGTTGAGGGAGTGGACGGAGTAGGCTAGACGTCAAAACCTTTCATATGTTTATGGCCGCCATGTTGCACGTGCCATATGACAGCGGCTGTGCTTTTTCAATAGAGCAAATACAACATTAGGCATCATTTACATTGTACGGGGTTTTGTATGATGGTGCCTGCATCAATTACTATAGTCCAGCTGAGTCAATATCGTGGGTACCGATAAGTATATACTGTATATCGATAACATAGTAGACTATTACGTTTGAGTCTATTTGCAGGTTTGCTTTAGCTTAAGAGTGGCTATTCGGTTGTGGTGCGCCTACACGACAACGGATCTGTGTTTTTTTGCGATGGCCGCCCATTCCTTTGTTACGTGGAGGGCGATCATAACCAAATAAGTGCATGTGCTAGGTCGTTGCTGTTTAGAGTATTTTGCAAGAACAGAAGTAAACATAGCTTTCTTATCGAAAGCGTCTATCAAAGGCGTGTGATATGCAAGTGAAGTAAGAACGCCAATAGAAAAACATACATGGGTGCGAAGGTGAATGAACTCAGAGCAGCGTTTTCTAATATAAGAATGAGTATACCTATGAGCGAAAACATAACAGTGTACCATTAACGTTTCGTTACATATGCAGAATTGCAAATTGAAGCGTTAACATTAAAAGCTTATTAAAAATTATACCAGCCGCATCATTGATATTCACAGCTCGAAGAAGTTGTTCTTTCCATCTCATAAGGGTGTCATCATCCTAGACATAAACAGTTAAGAAACTAAGTTTAGGTCGTACAATATTGATTGATGAAAGGAAAAATATGGCAAATGTACGTCAGTTACCAGTAGCAAAATCAATATGATCTGAAGGCTCTTCGCGATGTGAAGGGCCCTCGTTATCGTTATAGTTGGCTTCGTAATATGATCTGTTATGTACATAACTGGGATCTTCACCTGAAATAATAACATATGCCATCAGTTTTAATAATAAAATGAGCAAACGATTTGTTTAAATAAGCCATACCAAAATCAGTTACTTAGGTTTCCTGAAATAATCAAATTAGAAGTTGGAACACAAAATGATGTTAACAACACTAAACCATAAAAGCTCGTTGCTATTTCCACTACCCCCTGATTACTGCAGTAATCTAGTGCATGAGCTATAGCTTTAAAGTGTGGAGCAATCTATTTTACGGCTTAAAACCTTCAAAACACGTAGACGAACACAAAAAGAATAAAGACAGTTATAAAGAATACATCCTAAAAAACATGTAAAATGCAAAATAAATTAACATCTCACAAATGCACTTAAAATAAGGGTAATATTCTACAAAATAATGAAGAAGAGAATAACGAACCTTGTGATTAGGGTATTGTCTGGCCGCGATAATGAAAAGGTTCATCTTTATGTCTGTGAGCCATAAACTCTACATTGTAAACAAAAGAAATCACCATTAATGCGTCACTAATTTCATCATTACTTGTATAAAAACCAATACTTTTTGACTAAAAATGGATTCATGTGGATAAAAACGCATACTTATTAAGACTCTGTTACTGGTCCTGAGGGAGTCCAACATTAAAAGGCGACTTCCCCTTCCGTTTGGGGAACACTTTTCATCAATTCCTAGCTAAACCCGGTGTAGGAGACTGAATCCTGTAAATTCAGACAAGAAAATATAAGTAAAACCCAATATTCAATGTAAACCTACTATGATGTTTCAATTTGTTCCGAAAAATTGTACACCACATTACCCTCGTGATAACAAAATCAAAAAGTTTGGGCATTAAAAAGTAGGCAGCCTGAATGGAGATTGTGGTTAACACCGGTGTTGCTTTAGCTGGAAAGTTAACTTTCGCCTTGTCACCAAGGATCCTTATAATCTTGACCCTATAAGACACAAAAATCAGATAAATACTTGTTCGTAGTCCAACCCAAACATAAAAGTTTACGTTTTTTTAATTAAAAATCATTCAGCTGGCGTTTATCGTTGAACTCAGACTCGTCATAACCGGTTTCGAATCAATATTAATGCGACTATGTGCAGGCTCGCGAGTAACCAAATCACGTACAAACAATGGCTCTCCATGCAAACAATATGTAGCCATTGGTGATTTTGAAATATGGTTATCAACGTTAACGACAGTAGCATGACCAAATGCATCGTTGGACCTCAAATTTTGTTTCTTAGAAACACCACTTGATTCACACTCTAAGTCAGAGTCGTATGGTAACTTTCTTTTAACAGACTTACTTTTAGTCTTCATAATTAGTATGCTTGGTTAAAAATAAAAGGCCTATGCTAAACGGCTACTATGAGCAGCAATTTTCAATTGGGCATGACATATTCAAAAGCTATAATCAAAAGGCATGAGCAACAGGAAAGATGAAATATAATAACTTGGCATGCTAAAGCCAAACAACGCAAAGCCACAATTTTTAAAGCATAAAAACACCACCGATACTAAAAACCCGTAGCAAATAGCAATGAAGTACGAAGTAAGCAAAAAATCAAGAAGATACACAAACCTGTTAGATTCATCAAAGATGAATTCTACAACCACGAATTCAAATCGACCTATAACAAAAGAACAACACATAATGATCTAAAACCCATATATTTCATCAATATAACATCATCATCATTATACAACTGCTACTCTATAAGAAAATAAAAAAATTAACATGATACTTACATTTTTTCCGATTAAAAAACAATCCAACTGCGTGCAGTTAAAATCTTTGTACATTCCTCCTCGTCATGCTGATCTGAAGTCTGAACTTCCTGAGTTTGTGGTTGTGCTGAGTTTGTGGCGGATGTGTGTGTGAAAAGATCGTTCCAGAAGGTGCCTATCAATTGCATACAAAAAAAAAAACAGACCGGGTCTGATTTTGGGCTAGCAAATTAGCCCTATAAAATGGCAGGAGCCCAGCGACACAATACTACGTCGTTTTAACCGACCTATAGTATATGTATATAATGATTATTATAATGAATTTTTTATAATATTTTTTAGTCAACTTGGTCAACAAATGTATAATAGAGGTAATATATATTTTGTTTCAATTCTGTCAATTTTGACATAGAACCTGTAGGATAACGTGATCTATGGAATAAAAAATATATATAGTTTGACAACGTGTTAATACGCATTGTTTTTTATAAAATTTAAAAACATTTTTACCATTCGCATTTCCCCCTCTCAAAATCTGTACTAAACGGAGAAAAACTAGGCTCATACGTTATTGCGAGTTTACGTAAAGAGTGTTGATATATATGTCTAACAAGTAGACTTAAAGCAGGGCCGTCTCATTGATTTTTGAGGACCTGTGCCATTTTGATTTTTTTTTTGAACGGCAAAGATGGAATATATAAAAAAAAAGACTAGCAAGACGTTAGAATTTAAAGTACAATAGAGTCAACAAAGAAAATACATACCATCCAAAAAATGGTTAAAATCCCGTGACTTTAACTGCGTGGGATCCCAAAGGGATGAAAAAACTTTTTAACACGAAGGCCGACGGATCGGTTTTTACTTCGGCAAAAGAAAAACCCCCCATCCCGGAGGCCGAGCCACCGGTTTTCACTTCGGGATATAGGCCTCTCGAACAACCGAAAAATTTGAAGTGTATGTGAACATAAGTACAGAAAAAGATAGGTATTGGACAACATAAAAATAATTGATTGTGACGTATCTAAATTTCTCGGATTAATATTTTGGGCTAAGAAAATAAATTTGACTAATTTTAACAGCATCCTTGAACTTGGTTTAAAAATGATAACTCTATAAATTGCATATGACCATAATTAAAAATAAAGCCAAAATACAAGGAAGAAAGTGTAAACAGTGCAAACCTTAGGTGCAAATGAACATTACCGTAATTTATCATCCTCCCCTCCAACCCATCCGTATATAGATACAACTTGTTTTTAGTTTCTTCCTCAAATCTTTTAAAAATTATATACTTATGAATTAAATAACGTCAACATATTAAATCTAAGAACACATTCTCAAATTTTCCTGAAACCCGAATCAATTCAGCCCTGCGTTATAACAGCGGAGGCCCTAAAAATTTTGGGGCCCTATGCGGTTGTGCACCCTGCACACCACAAAATATGGCCCTGACCTAAATTTAAGTCTAATCCATTCATTTCATGATAAGTGTACTACGCTTATGACTCTTTTATCATTTACGCCAATCATTTTTTCAAATGCACCCAATCATTTTCTTACGGTAAAGCCCTTTTTTGTTTAAATTAAATTGCACTCGCATTACAAAAAAGATATATAATATCGATTTCTCGGGTGCCGTTTTTCGCCCACACTCCACCTAAACGATATATATAATATATATTTATATATTATATAATATATATATATATATATATATATATATATATATATATATATATATATAGTAGTGATCCAGTGAGAAGTAAATTAAAATAAGAAGTGGTGAGAAGTGACTAAAACCACACATTTGAGATGCAACGACTTGCATTAGATGCATTTCTATTCATGTAGATGCATCATTTTGAGTTTCGAAAATTAATTTGATGTGTAGATGGTGCAAATTGATTTTCATGATTTCAACACATGCAGAGGAACAAAAAACAAGATAAAAAATGAAATGCATCTAATATACGTATATGCATCTAATTAAAAGCTAGAAAACACATTATGATGTGTTATAATGCATCTAAGATTATAGAGATGCATCAAATTTAAGTCGGTGCATTTTTCGAATATGCGATTATAGTTACTTCTTATCCTTTTTATTTTAAGAAAACTTCTTATTTGATACTAACTATATATATATATGTATATATATATATATGTATATATATATATGTATATATATATATAGAATGAGGTTCATATGAGATAGTGTTAAAAGTAAGATAGTTTAGGCGGCCAATAATATCGTGACACTTAGAATTATGGATTTAATATTAATCAAGATTGTAACTGAATTAAAAAGGGTATTCTCGGAATATAAATGTTCCCTTAATTTTCTCCATAATACCATATAACCTAACCTGTTTCTCATTCTTGTTTTCATAACCACCATCATCTTCTTCGTTGGAAAAAAATTCAGTCCTCCCTCACTTGAAAACCGGACAAACGTTGTCTCATCATCCCACGACATCCAGATCGAAACCCTTGCCACCTGAGGTGCCGCAGCTTAGCCGTCGGAGTTTCCGTTAATCATTTTTCTTTGAAAGGAACCCCTAAAGATGACTGAGTTTAATTATATCTTGTTTTTACATTATTAAAGCAAGGTAACATGTGCATCAAAGATGGACGCGATTTGATGTATCGGTACTACGTGTGTATCAAAGATGAACAAGATGTATCAATCATAGAAAAAATAAGATAAATTTTTTATTGCTGAAAATATGTTTTCTAGTATGCATTGACATCACGAGGCTTACTTCATGTTGTTTTCATATGGGGGAAAGTATAGGCTATTGTAGGTCGGGGGACGTTTCAGGAACTAAACGATAATGACTCTATGCAGTGGCTCAATGGGCCGACTCAATTATGGATGTGACATTATTAACGAGGTATCATGTCCTTTAAGTTTGTCTCGAGTGTCTATATTCCTGGTAAAAGAGTTTGGTTATTAAAGGATTCCATGGGCCTATTTACTTGAATGGGTACTTATGATTACACGCGAACGTCATTATTTTAGATGATGAATATGTATGTTACAGAACATATAGAACTAATTATAAGTTTAATTGTTTTGTGGTTTGTTTAGATGATGATGGGAAGTGGTCAAAACTTGTTATTTTAATTGGAGGACAAGAGCGTTCTTTTTTGAATTCAATCCGTCGTGTGTAGTTGACGTTGATGATGGTTTGAAGGCAGATGTATTTACTTCAGAGATGATCATTATGAATACTAAATATAGAGGTGGCAGAGATGTGGGAGTTTATATGTTCGATCATAGAAGCAATCTATGGTTTGAAAGAATAGGTTTTCATTTGTTCTTGATGTATCAATCATGCAAGAATATCTATACATATGTGTATTAATATTAATAACTTGTCCATCACATGTCAAGAAATATCTAATAGAAAACTTGTGCATTAGTAATATATAACTTGTCTTTCTGTGTATCGTATGAACCATATGCGAAGCTTTTTATGTGTATGTACTAATAAAAATTACACATAAATGAGAAAAGAATATCAAAATAATAAATTAATATAAGAAACAAAAACCTGGTTTAAGAAAAAAGAATGAATTAAAAGTTTGCCATTATTTTCAAACTGAATTAAAAGTTTGCCATTATTTTCAAGATATTTACAGATATGCCATTTTCTTTTTTAATTAATTTATATAATTGTTGATACATCTAACGGCTCATATTGCTTCCTATTCTTCTCATTTTAATACACTAACTTACGTTAACCTCCCACCTCACTGGATCCCAACTATATATATAAATATATAATATATATATATAATAGATATATATAATCTAATAATATATATAATTATATTAATATATGTAATATATATATAAGGTGGCGTTATTGTGGTAAACACTTTAAAGTGAAAAATAATAAGCACACTTGTGGACCATTGGATCGATCATAATAGATGATAATTAATAATAAATACATTGATGGCATAATTGTAATAAATATGAAAATGAATGGCAATGAAATAGCTTGCCATTCTAGCGTAAAACCAGTGTATAATTAATACATCAATTAGTAGACACATGACTCTCTCATCATTATATTTTCGTGCTTTGATTTAAGAAACAAATTTATTATATAAAAAATTGATTCCATTTTTTTCTTGTGCGTTAATCTATAATACTTTTCATGGCACATTTGTAGTGACACGTTAAATTTTTCATTTTCGTGACACATATGTAGTAACACGTTAACTTTTTTATTTTCGTGGCACATGTGTAGTGACATGTTAACCTTTTTTTCGTGGCACATATATAGTGACACCTTAACTTTTTTATTTTCGTGGCACATATGTAGTGACACATTAACTCTTTTATTTTCGTGGCATATATATAGTGACACGTTAACTTTTTTTTCGTGGCACATATGTAGTGACACATTAACTTTTTTATTTTCGTGGCACATGATACATTAACTTTGTTATTTTCGTGGCACATATGTAGTCACATGTTAACTTTTTTCTCGTGACACATATGTAGTGACACATTAATTTTTTTATTTTTGTGGCACATATGTAGCGACACATTAACTTTTTGACTACATGTTTGGTGAAACACTTATGCATTTGGACCAAAAAAACTAATTATTGGATGCATAAACTTTTAACACACAAATAAGTACATTACATTTTAAAAATGTGTACACCCATATTGATGCTTACATTACAAATATATATGAGATTCGTATCTCAAATGTATATGAGAAACAACCAGAAAATATTGCAAAATGAAAAAAAAAAGCCTAAAATACAAAATGATATATATACTGTAATAAACAACCAGAGAACATTGCAAAATGTTAAATAATTATAATGTCTCAAGTCAAAGCAGTTCTCTTGTAGAAAATCAAACCTTAAACAATAAACCCAAAGCCAATTACAAACTTTAAACCTTAAAGAATAAAGGCTTCCTCCCTCTAAATCGGTTATACATAAGCAGTTTGGGAAGGAGTTTCATTGATACACAACTACTAACATCGATTCAAATGCTGTAATACGATAATCGGTTGGAACCTGATTACGAAAAAATGATAATAGGTTAGAACTTGATAATCTGTTCATAATAACATGATTACGAAAAAATGACAGGTTAGTGTCAAGTCCATGGCTAATCAAACCTGGATGTGTAACCATGGTTTGATTACCGGTTACGCATGTGAGAGGCGACAGGGTATTTCTCCATCGAGCTTTTGCAGATTGCCAGAACCCATTTTGTAGATGGAGAGTTTGATTAATCGACGGTTTTTTTATTGTTGCAGGTGGTGGTTTTTGGATAAGAATGAAAAAAAGAGATATAGGAGCAGGTTTATGATGAAAGAGTGAAAATGGATGCACGTACGTTTTATCATGAGTAAAAGAATGTGTTAAATGTCCATGTTGCCCTTTTGATATTAATAATGTTTTGCATTTAATTGAATTTGATCTTGATTCATCCAACTTGATCCGATGGCTCATAACTGTGCCTACTGTTTTTCATTTTAAAGTGTTCACCACATGAACATGAATATATATATATATATATATATGTATATATATGTATATATATATGTATATATATATGTATGTATGTATATATGTATGTATGTATATATATATATGTATGTGGACTTTATTTTCAGATCATTTTAAGTGCGAGAAATGCAGAACTTCAAAAAACACTACATGCACCCTTTAAATGTTGTTCTCAAAAAGAAGCAAATATGTTTTTTTAAACAAAACATATTTGTTCTAAAGAATTTGATGAGAAATTAGAAATACAAATTTTTTTCTTTGAAGGTGTGCATGTATGTTCTTCTAGGTGTGCAATGGTTGTATTTCAATTTTCATCAAATTCTTTTAGAACAAATATGTTTTTAAAAACTATATGTTCTTTTTTGAAATATTATTGTGCAGAAATAAAATTTTTTAAGCGTGCATGTATGTTTTTGAAAGTTCTCGCAGTTCTCGCACTTTATAGAATGTGCTGAAATAAAGTCCCCCAATATTATAATATATAAAGAGAGAGGAAAGGGTTAACGTAAGTTAGTGTATTTATCTTTCACTTTTACACTATGATAGTGTTAAAAAGTAAGACAATTCGCTAACTTTCGTTAACCTCACCTATATATTATATATATATTGGGTGACTTTCTTTTCAGCACCATTTTAAGGGCGAGACTGCGTGAGAACTTTCAAAAACATAAATGCACAGCTTCAATAATTGTATCTTCTGCAATACGTTCAAAAAAAAAACAAATATGTTTTAAATTCTTAAAGATTGATGAAATTAAATAACCATTTTGCTCGCCTATAGAGGCAATATGCCACCTTTCAAAGAAAAAAAATTTGTATTTTCAATTTCTCATCAAATTCTTTAGAACAAATATGTTTGTTTAAAAACATATTTGTTCTTTTTTTGAAACTTAATGTGCAGAAAATACCAATTATTGAGGGGAGCATGATTGTTTTTGAAAGTTCTCGCAGTTCTCGCACTTACTATATATATATATATATATATATATATATATATATATATATATATATATATATATATATATATAGTAGGGATTCAGTGAGAATATTTGTTAAAATTAGAAGAATAAGAAGTAATCTTAGCCATTAGATGATACATCAATGGACAATATCAAATAATGGCAAAATGGTAATAAAAAACAAATTAGATAGTATTTTATTAGATGTAGTAAGGGTATTAATGTCAAATTGTATATCCATTGAATGCTCTTATCAGATATTAATCAGTCTTCCTATTGTAATTGTCAAAATAAAACTCGTTCCTCTTTATCATCTGCATCTTCCTATACTCCACCATAAATCACGTTGCTAGAAAACTAGAGAGACAATTCATGCAATTTTTTAATGCATCTAATTTTCTAGGACTTAATAATAATAATATCAATAACATGCATCGAATATACTAATTTTTTTTCCCATTATGCATCTCATTTCAGTATTTCACATCATGTATCTTTTTTTCTCCCTTTTCTCTATTGAAATTTCTAAACTTAATGACCCGTGTAACCCTCAGGATATTTTAATGTAGTATTTTGTAAGAAGTAATGTGTGTGAATAAAGTAAAAAAATCAACGAACGTAATAATGTTCCATTAATATTTGAAAGGATTAATCAGTAATAAGTGAAGTATTCGACAAACAATTAAGTTTTGTAGCAATAAAAATAAGAAACGTCCATGCATTGTCGTCTTCAAACTTGATGGTCTTGAAGAGTATAGTGAGACACATTGAAGTAATATCCAAATGTTTGTTCCTTGAAAACCTAACAGTTTATTCAAAAAAAAATGCAAGTTAAACTGATGCAGCACAGGTAGGAAAGTTGATAATATCTGGATCACTAGAGAGACGCAAAACATTGAAAACAGGCAATAGCTTTTTGGCATTGTAATCATCAATTACAACTTTGAAGGCATACTTGGTACCAATTAAACAGGTAATATCCGAAGGAAATAAACCATCAAATTCACTCTATGGATCATAATGAACAAATTATTTTTGAATATTAGTAAAATAGATAATATCATTATGCTTATACTTGTATACGCACCTTTGCATACTTATCACATAATTGATAAGCGGATCGACCAACCTTCGCATGAACCTCATCATAAGTAGAGAACAATTAAACAGCAAGTTGTAATTGGTTATGTACATTTAATGAGTAAATCGGTAATTAAGCTTTTATCATATGATTATAAAACAATTATAACTCACTGCAAATTTTAATCGACGAAACCCTAAGCCTTGCACTTCTGCAACCACCAGTCATTAGGCACATCCAGAGCTTTTTCAAGACTTCATATTTCAAGATCAAATATAATCAGGTTGACTTTATAACCTCGTACGGCATGTCCTGCATCCGAGGGACAACATCCTTCATCTCTTTGTATAGCAATCACAGGTTACCAACATAACAAAGGAACACCCTAACAACACTGTAAAAATATATTTTATCGACCAACGTGAAACGTAGATAATTTCTCAAACCAACAAATGTCTAACATTCACAGAATTGTAGTGATTAATTGGTTTTGTAACCTATCGCCCATCCCAAGAGTTCAACAATGTTTCACATAGGATGTTTTGTTCACCAAATTATCCTTATAGAGTTTTTTGAAGCAGTAGATATTTTCATTACAGTGTTTTCTGATTGTTTATTTGATTGCTTAGCAAACACCCTATGCTAGGAAACAAACTAAAATTGAAAAACTTATATTACATTTCAAAATAGATCTTAAAATCTGTCATTTTCTCTCAAATACCTTTGCCTATACTCTTCGACCTCTTTCAATTCATCTTCTGAAATACACTCGTTGCCATTAAAAAGATACAATTTTGTTCCCTAGTACCCATTTTGTACACATATCTTGCCTACGATAAAAATTGGCAAGATTCAAATAAGACAATTAAAATGAATACGTATATTAAAACATACCAAGATTACTATTTAAAAATTGAATGTCGTAGAATTTACCATCCCAAAACTTCATCATTGCAAGTTGAATGTCGTAAAAATGACTATGTTTGCAGAGGTTTAATCCTTAATGGTATGTCTGATCCTTTATTTGATATTTACCAAAATGTTGAATCTTCCAAAGAACTATAGGATTCTTTGGAGGCCAAATATATGGCTGAGGATGCATCAAGTAAGAAGTTCCTTGTAAGTAATTTTACCAATTACAAATACTGATTCAAGAACGATTATGAACAAATACAATGAACTTTTTTGGTATACTTAGAAGAATTTACACAACACATAATGAACGGTGGATAGGCTATTCCAGGTCTATGGTATCATTGATAAACTCTCTCCTTCCTGGAAAGATTTTAAGTGGCACCTTCAAACACAGAAGGAGGAAATTAACTTTGTGAGTTGGCATCATTGTGCATTGAAGAGTCCCTCAGGGTGCTGGATAATGACAAGCCAAAGAGAAACAATGTTGCTGGTCCTTCAATTGTCAATATGATGGAGCATAACAACTCCTTTAGGTACATTGACAACAAGGGTAAACGTAAGCATCATGACACCAAGCTGATCCTAAAAAACGTATTTTTTTAACGCATTAGAATAAAAAAAGAAGCTTAGCAAGAAGCTAAGAGAGAATTACAAAGGAGTACATAAAACGTTTTGTGGGTTATAAAGCCACTCTAACCAATTATAAGATACTTTCTGTTAATGCAAATATTACGATATTAAATCTATACGATCTCTTTATGGTTTTGGTGATGACAAACCTGTGACTTGTAATACATAACCAAAGTGCGCAAGTTACTCGTAATCAATAAATAATCAATGCATACATGCATCAACATCTCCTCGACAGCTCAAGTAGCATCAAGACAAAATTGGTTTACACCCAACGTAATTCACATAAGGTATGTACCCCCAAACAAATTCATTAAAACATGATTAGTGGGATCAAGAAAATAATTTTTTCTTATAATCCATCACATCTACAAAACTATATTTTTACAAAAATACAAACAAAATAGTTTGCTAAATACAAACCAAAATAATGTTTTATTAAAATTCCAAAATTTGAATTCATTCCCCCCCCCTAGAAAAAACTAAAATACAGCTCAGCCAGATATACCTTCCCCACAAAAAGGCACAAAAATCAGAGCTTATCCTCGGGGCGGCCCCCTTAAGTGCCTAGGGCGCCCCATATATATATGGGACCGACGAGACCGCCACCAGCCTAACCGGTGGATTACCCTGCCAATAATACTACACTCTTCCTGTATAAATTATCTCCTCTTTGCACAGATTTTTTAAATTTTTTCTTTCTCTAAAATCCCATTTCTCTCTCTACATCCTGATCTCGAACATAGTCTTAATCTTGTTTAAATTAGTATTTTAATCTTCTATCCTTTTTCTTCTTCCCCTCATGTGCAAGAGAAGAACTTCGTCGGCTTTCAAGATCCGAAGTTATGTATCTAGTTTATGTCACCACAAACAAGAAACGAACATCTTTCTCAAGTATGAAATGCGAGTACATGATTATCGTAATCCAACTAAATATAACTGAGCTTAAAAAAAGATGAGTAACCAAACCATTTATCAATCAGACCTCAATACACACCGGCAGCCAAACCTGAGATTAAAATTTTCGACTGTTAGCAACATTACTCGTTTGAAACTTGGGAAAATATGGCTCTAACTGACAAATACTTAAATGTTTAGATTTTGTCCTCACCTGATGTCGTTTGCTCAGGTTGCTCAGGTTTAAGTTTAAGTTATGAAACTTGGGAAAATATGGCTCTAACTAACAAAACTTAAAGATTCTATTGACGGCAGGTAAGGACAAAAATTATAGGTGATTTCAGTTACATTAATCATGCAACGAAAATGAAGCAAATATCATAACTGAAATCATCTTTAAGTTTTGTCCTCACCTGATGTCGTTTGCTCAGGTTACGCTTCCATTAATAAAAGATCTATGGCTATAGCAATATACCCATAGCATGATAATGTCAATGTTCATAATGTTGGATTTATATACCTAGGTAACTAGTTTAGCCACGAGTACGCAGCGGATTTGGATCTAGTAATAGCATATGGTTAACACTTAAACAAGAAGTAAAAGAAACGCGTACCTCTTTGATAATTGATCAAGAAAACGAAACAAGCAATTAAAGTAAATTGCCTCTACGGTTGCTCACACAGTCACGTCAACCAAACACGTAAGCTTGCTAGACTTAAACTTCACAAACGAACAACCTTTGTATAATATCCCGATTACCAAGCAAACTCTTGAATTAGTAACCGAAAAAAACAAGAACCGAATTAGGGATTCAAAACCCTAATTGTACCGAAAATCAAAACCAACCCTTGATGGGTATTATGGAATTCGGCTGGAAACAAAAGAAAGAACACGAAACGATTTTCTGTTGAAGGTTTTATGAGAGAGTTAGGCACATGGAATGAATAAGGATGAGGAGTATTTATAAGCATGATACCCTAGTTGTGATAGTTATAGAAGACCAAAAGTCCTACAATTATCACAAGCCTTTTCCTTGTCCTTGTAACACACAAAAACCTTCTCATTATCCCTCATAGGAACCGGCCACCTTGGGGAGTCCTTGGGGTTTGGGTTTTGTTCATTCTAGTCCTTGGTTTATATTAATGTGAAGTATAAAACGTGTTCTCCGTGTATTAACGTGTGTGCCCCCAATAGGCTCACATATTCGTAATATATAAATGTAATCCGACTACCAATATCCAACAGCTCCCACTTGGGAGTTGGAGTAGCATTTAACACTTATATCTATAATTGGCAAAGTCTAGCAACCCACACAATTATTTTTTCATTAGGAATATTATGAGATAAGAGTTTCAAAAAATCATCTCTGCTATTTAATGGTTATAAATTTCTTGCTTTATAATCATCCCTTTGTTACAGATACCGTTAAACCATGGATATGGATCCTGAGTCATTCCATATAGTTTAACATTATGTTTCTCGTTATAGAAATAATTCAGATATACCAAATGTAATCAAGAATCATCTTGCATTACCCTTTGGGAACGGCCATTCATTTATCTGATTAAATCTGGAGAGGGCCCAATGGTATCTTTCTGCACATATCAAGTGGAGGAACAAATCCTTTATTGACTACAAGTGTTGTGGATGCTGCTTCACATACACTCCGAAAAATAGCTTTTATAACTACCTTGTTTCAGGACAGCGTTTGGCTATAATCACAAAGTGATATCCACACATACAGAACTTGCTTGCATCTCAAGTCTAAGGACAATTTTTATCAACCATTTTCGACATTTTACTCATGACATGGATCCAAAAGTAAATGATCGAAGGTTGGGGTATCCAATATGCATCCCTTGTGAATACATATGAGTTTGGTGGGAACCAGCCATATATTCAAAGAATATAACCAACACTCACATTTGCCTTACATAACAATATTCCCATATTGTTAACCGACAATGGACATATTTAAAATGATAAATCATTCAAGGATTTAAACATGCAAATATAGAATAATAGTTATTATAAGATTGAAAAACAAATACCAAGTATCTTCATTCATCAGAAATTAAAAATTGTCGTACAACTCCAAATTATCCAAATACTAATAAACACAGATTTACATGAGACTACCAGCTGGTATCATTCCTATTTTCTCAGTCAATTCATAATGTTTAGAAAATGTTAAAGCCTTTGTAAAAGGGTCAGCTAAGTTGTCATATGTGTTAACTTTTTCTATCCTCACATCACCCATTTCTATGGTTTCTCGAAGATAGTAAACTTTTGCACGAAAATGTCTTGCACCTTTAGTGACTCCATGATCTTTCGCTA
>BQNB010089824.1:0-19927 GCA_026074375.1 Tanacetum coccineum
GATCTGATGTACATATAGTCAATGTTGCTGTCTATTTGTTGCTGAAAAGATTATACATGTAGCTGTGAAGTGTTGGCCATAATGTTTAAAAGATTTGATGCTATAAATATCCTTATTGATGATTTCAAAAGTTGCTGATAGAAGTCAAGAACCTGTTTATACAGGAAAATCATCATGTTGCAGTTCAAGAATAATTCCAAAGATAATGCTTACAAAATCCTCAGGAAGCTCATAATGAAGATACTCAAAGAAACTTGAAGTTCACAAGTGAAGATCAAGTTAGGATAGGATTGTTAGGAATTATTGTAAACAGACTTAAGTCTGGTAGACATAGTTAAGTCTGCCAGTACTAAGTTAAGTTTGGCAGTATTATAGTTAGTACTGGCCTTGTCTAGTTAAGTCTGTTTATGTAACAAAATAGTTATAATAGTTATCTTAGAGATATCTTAGGAGATATCTTAGGAAAGGATATGCATTATCCTTTTACACGTTTGTAAAGCCCATTAGGGTTTCCTTGGTGTATCAAAGGAACCCTACGACATAATGTTTAGTATTAGATTGAAATAGAACCCTAATAGAAATTAATAGAAAATAGCAAAGTTTTACATTGTGTTCTTCTTAGTACTTGTGTTAAGATTCCGCATTAGCACATAGTATTCATAGTCATTGTCTCTCATATAGTTGATTTGGATTTATTCAAGTTAGCTATTGTCTTACAAAAGGCTAAATAGATCCAATACTTTGGACCTACAACTAGTTAAGCTCGAAGCATATCCTAGACACAGACTTAGAAGGACAATACTTGTGTAACAATTATTCTAGATGTATAAATTACTATCTCCTCTGAAAATTGACTTTTGTGGTTTAGGTATTAAGAATATGATTTAGCACACTTAAAACTCGTTTTTGAGTTTTCTATTTATAAGGTCTGGAAGTCAGTTGGATATGGCGTATCCATGTATTGGATACGGCGTATTAGGGATTTCTTGGAGTATGGACCACATTAGATATCTTCTAGAATATTATATTAATTTCATGTCTTGATTATGACGTATTGAGTCCTTTAGATACGGTGTATTGACCTTTATTCCTTTTGTGGTCTTTGGTGAGTGCAGGCACGGATACATCATATCTTCCTTGATGGATATGGCGTATTGGTCTTTAGAAACAGTAATCTTCAAATTATCTTCATTTAAGCTCCAAAATACGTGCCTTTTGCTATCTTTCACCAATTACTCCATAATTACTGCAATTTTCAAATATAAATGATTAAGTAACAATTCTTTGCAATAGCAATACAAAATGGGTTAATATCGTGGGATAAATGATGCTATAAAATAGACGTTATTTTATGTCATCAAATATCTCCCACTTGAATCTTACTTGTCCTCAAGTAGCCTTTAGAAGTTTACCAAAATGTATCCCTTAAGGATATTTTCTGTTAAAGCACTTATTCAATCTATTACAAGTACACAACCAAACACCTCACGAAATATGAAGATGAAAACACTCAAATCACTCAACTCATCTATGTGGTAACATGTAACTAATTCGCTCAGTTGCTTGGTCGTGACGAGTATTCTATCATAAGCTTGGCAAGGATGCACATCTCCACCTCTAAAGCTAAGGAGTAACAAGTTTATAAAGGTAAATATAGGTTTTTTGTATGGAAAGGCTTACGGTTGATCATTCTACAATCTTTCACCAAAAGTTCCACTCCAACAAGGCAGCTAAAGCATACATATATAGCCGTAACGACGGAATATACATGTATACTCGATCACATCCCCATTAGAATTTAACCAACGGTTAGGATGAAGAATGATATAGGGTAGGAACCTTCTAACTTTCACTAAAAGTCGTAAACCAACGAGGCAGCTAAGACATGCATACATGGCTGTAACGACGGAATAGACATGCACGCTTGAACAAGTCCTCATTCGCATAAAACTAACGGCTAATCATCAGGTGAGAGGGAAGTAGATTATTGTTAAATAAAAATCAAGAAACAAATAGATTAAGACTTAAGATATAAGTTGCTAGACACTTATTTTCCCACCGTTACATGATAAAGACACAACTATTTACAACGTCTCGATCATTGATAAAAAACAATCAACCTAAGTTGGCGTTCCCGTAACGATCAACTTCCCAATCATCCTAAAACTTTACTTACTTTACAAGGAAAGTGACGATATCTTCTACTTTGTACAATACTCTACATCGTTGATTTTTATACGTATCAACAAATAATCGATCCTTCGTATAATTCCTTCGGTAATGCTTTTTGCGAAACGATTATCTTCAAACTTTCTTTCTCTTTTTTTTACAATACTTCAAATCTCAGTGTAGTTTCACCATCTTCACCATCATAATAATTCTGGATAATTCCTTCAGTAATTTCTTCGTTCTTCGGTTTCACCAATAATTGTGACGGTAGTAAAATCACATGAGCTTTGACTACTAATATACATTCCCATTTGCAATGTGCAAATTTCCAACCGCACCAAAGATAGAAAATGACACAAGACTCGGGAAATACAAACTTTACACTTTAAGCAACTAGCAACTGTAAATTAAACTTTAATCTAACAGGGTAGGTTAAGGTGTAAGGGTGTAACGAAACAAATAGTTGGTGTAAATTCCTAAAGGATTGGCTCTACGGGTTGTTCTAGTGGATCATCACTCTAAAGATGAGAGTGGAAGGGTTTAACGGGAGGTTAACTAACCGGTGTAGTTAGTTAATAAACAACATGTATAGGCGATTTGGTTGTAATCCTAAGATTTACCAATTTAAACAAGTTACTCCAATTAAATCCATAATACTCATTATTGTGGTCTCGAATAGATATACCAAGCCAAGTTCTAAAGTCTACAACATCACCGGCACACTCATATTTTGTGGATGGGGAAACATTTGGAAACGGAAAGGTTAAATCCTCACAATATCTAATAAGGGTTATTGTGTGCGGGTTATGTAACATATAATTTCACAAAAGTATGCTTAAATTTTTTTTAAAATTTGAGCATAATTTAAGCATTTTATTGTAAAAATTAGAACAAGTAAACATTCTAATTCCATCCCCCCACTTGAATTAAAACGTCCTCTGTTGTTAATATAAAAACATTAAAAGGCGGGAATAAAAAAGAATTAGAATGAGAAACTCCCCTGATTTTTTGCTCTGTAGATTCTTCAATTTGCGTTTATTGAGCAAGATTCTTTGTTTTTAACAACCGTCTTGAAGTTTCAAGACTCCACACTTTAAGATCTTCAATTTTAATTCTCCACCAATATTCGTCGATATTCATGAGGGTCGTTGAGGTTGGGGGGGGGGGGGGGGGGCCTGTAATAAATTCTCAAAAAACAATGCAATTCTATCTCCGGGTATCGTTTGGTTAGACTCCGAAATAAATACCATAAAACAATACAGTAAAGTCGATACGCCGTATTCATTCCCCAGGATACGCCTTATTAATACATGTGACGTATACGCCGTATTCGTTTAACGAATACGCCGTATAGATATTGCTAAAAATAAAGACAGTTTAACATCCATAAAGTTGATACGCCATATCCATGGGGTTTGGATACGCCGTATAGACAATCTGGGAAGACATACTCGATAAAAATTGAAAATACATTTTGGGTTGTCTCCACAAGCACTTTTGTCTTACAAAAAAGTCTTTAGAGTTAGACCTTGCCTTAATTTACACCCAATTTTTATAAAAACAATTTTAGGGTCGAACGGGATGCCAAATAGCACCAATAAATCTTGATTAGAAAGAAAATGAATGAAATCCCTTTGTTAATATGATTCCAAGTCATTATATTAAAATTTAATCCCTTGATAAAAATGTATCATTTGAAAAAATTATTAGATGCATCATGACTTGTATACCAAAAGCTTATTATGACCCATGTGCTATAGGCACCAACATCTGTATAATTGCATCAGGTAAACGGTTTGAAATAAATCCCCTCGAAGATTTGTTTAATATCTATTATCATCATCATTATCCTTATCCGATTTTAAATCATTGGGATAAACTACGTTTAAAAAGGAATAGATCATTAAAGTCTTAAAACTTTTGTTTTCCTCTTCATCACATTCGGACAATGATGTTTCATCTTTCAAATTAAATTCATCGATGTGTTGAGGACTTAAAGTGGGTTCAGTTAAGAAATTTAATTTAGACGTTTGAGCATCATTGTAAACAATGGCTGGAAATTCATTCTCAAATCTTTAAAGTAGTCTAAATCATCAAAATAACTGAAACCCTGTAGGCTCGGGTGATGGAAACAAAGGCATATTAACTTTATCATTATCATTTTCCGAATCCGTTTTTACAATTATCGACATATAATATTGAGTTAATCCACTAGTTATTAATCCATGTACACAACAATGTTCATACCAAGATGCTGAGAAAGCAAGAATCTTAGAGAGAGAAAGGTAGAGAGAAGAACCAAGGAATAATAGACGAAAATGGAAAGTTACAAGAGAATGAAATTTTAACCAACTCACTTCACCAAGGTGGTGAAGTGAATATTTATACCCTTTTGTCCTTAAGGCTATGGCGTATTGGCTCTATACATGACCGTGCTTGGTTTTACTTGGGACTTTGAGAGCCGAACCCAGACAATATTAGATACAAACCAAGCCCTTTGAACCCTGACTAGCTATTACAATACAAGACCAAGATTTACTTTTCTAAATATCGATAACATTCTTAGTTGACTTAAGAGAATAAAGAGTCAAACAATCTCCCCAACTGTTGATTGTCTCTTCATCAAACTCACTGTACCACTGATGATCAAGGAAGATATGACGTTTGACGTTTATGCTTTGCCTTGTTATGGTCTTGTCTTGTTTGTAACGGCTTTGTTCATTCATGCGTTGTGATCTTGATTTTGAGCCTTTATCTTTTTGACTATGAGTTCTTAAGATCGTTATCTTGCATCATCTCCTTAGACATTAATCAACTTTATTTGACTTCCTTAATCAACTTGTGCTCTTGACCAACATGCTCATACTTGTTTACATTCTTGTTAGACAATATATGATATAAAATTCTAACAATCTCCCAAAATACGATTCTTAGTTGACTTTGATGCTCTATTGATGTAGGGAATGATTAGAATCAACTATTTTGACTTTGAATGAGTGACTTTAAAAGAGCTTGAGTAGAGCATGTGTTTATGAATCCGACTTCGCTTACTGATGCTGCAACACCGTCGTCCTAAACCTGAAATAAGACATTAGCAATAAAAGAATGAATATTGCATTGTCATTCATCATGAATTCGGTTGCATTTAACCTCCGGTTTCCCGTTTTATAGTATAAATACTATACGCTGTGATCATGTAATTCAAAGAATCTCCTTACAGGGTTTCCAAGCTCAAAGCGTAAGATCTCTAACACAGATGTATTTAGAATTCACCATGCTAGCATATTTCCTCATTACCGGAATGTCTCAAAGCATACAACACGGTAAGAAGTGATCCATAATAGTTACAATCTTTCTGATTAAGTCGTCAATTCTTTACTGGACCATACTTAATATCCATTATCACAAGCTTGATTCATTAGAATCTTTCAAGTCACTACCATGAGCTTGTTTTATGTTGGCACAATCAGGATTTTCCATCTTCACAGTGAATACTTAAGTATCGACTCAGATGTTCCTGGCAAGATCTCAAGGAAATGCATAGACTTTTTGTTACAGGCTTGTGAACTTTATGGAGTTCCCCAATTGTTATTTTGACATTGTGTCCTAATGAGAAAATTTATACTAAGAAGCTCTTCAGGCTCTAGACACAATTTTGTGCAATTTTTGTTTTTAGTATATCGGAGCAGGAGCAACCTGCCACCTATTTAATATCAACAATCTCGGAGTGAGATGTCAATAGATAACGTGTGTATCTCCGTGACAATTGAGACATGTTTCTTTTGAGAGAAACCCGAATGGCTGGGAAAGGTTTGTGCATTTCATCACTGGGTCCATTGAGTCGTCTCAATATCAACAATCATCTTATTGTGAATTTGATAGATTATGAATTGACCCGTTTTCTCGCCTAAGGTGTAAGAGGGCTTCTTTTGCTTTTCACTTTATTTATCCATCACATTGTCTTTTAATTCTTCAACCCCTTCAATGCCTTACCAAGACATCATTACTAACACCTTGTTGTGAATGTTCCAGTTGTTATCTCAATCTTAGTCCGGCATTTTTTCCATTATACACATTCTACTCCATTCATACCTAAGGACGATCTATTTCTAACTATGACTTTTCCTTGGGTAAGATCCTCTGGATCGGTCTGGATCGAAGGGAGGGGGAAAGGACCTTATACCTAACCTAATCACCCTTAGACATCAGAAACGCGTCGTGAAATTAATAGGTGTTTGGGTATAAAGATCGAACAAAAATCATTTCTGACATTGTTATATTCAAATACTCCCCCTACACAAGTGCTTCGAGATTCAGAAATTGTTTAGCACATGAAGGAAAAGAGTTTTGCACTTAGAGTCTTAAAGATCACATACTCCTATAACATTAATTTTAATCACATTTTCTCCCTTTATTTTAAATAATAAAACTTTTAGTATTTGAAATACCAATTGATTAAAATTTGACATGAAAAATTCCATGGGGAGAAAAATTACAACCACGATATAGCATGAATTCATATTAATATACTCCCCTTCAACTGTATATGTTGGGATTACCAATATTTATTAAACTTGACATTAAATGAAAAATTGAAATGACCCCACAAAATGTTAAAGACGGAGTGAGATGCCTTAGTGAATCAGTGTATATTAATAATTGACATTATAAGTTTCCACATTTTAAATTCACAGAATGTTGTTTGATACATAAAATTGACATTTATAGATTGTATCCGACATCCATAAAAAAGTTACCCGCTACCTTCCCCCACACGTCAGCTTTGTTTTAAAAGCTTTCACCCCTCAAAATTGATTCACATAAAATGACATTCTTGAACTATACTTTCTGTGAAAATTACTCGAGGAAGAGAGTGTTTTAACACATAATTTTAACAATACCGCCATTTAATAGAAAAATACCACAAATTATATTGTAGACAATTTGACATTGAAAGTTCTTTTGAAAAATTGTGTTCAATGATTTTAAAAACATGATAGAAGACTTCTCTTCTATTTGTAGAGTAAGCGCACTAAAGCGTACACTTCCCTATTACTTTCAGGACCTAGTATGCATGAAATGTACATAACCAATTGATAAAAATGTAGGAAGACATGTATTCGAAAGCGTTTGAAACTCTGTTCGAACTTCATTACACCTCCTGTCGATGATTAATCAACATTTCTAGGTACGTAAATGTTATCGATTCCAAGAGACATGTCGAGAAGATTCTTTTTGGTATTTTTGAAAGTTTTCTGATTTTATATTTTGTTTTGCTAGGTTTTATATTTTTCTATTTTCTTTTTGTTGGTTTTATATTTTTGTATTTTCTTTTCAAAATTTTTATAAATAAAAAAATAAAGAGAGAGTAAAAATATTTACAAATTGATGTTTGATGGATCAAGCAGATTCATATTGCCAGAACTTGATATTTTTCTTAATGTACATTAAAATTGCCCGGGATTTTGCCAAATAAAAAGCCTAAAAATAGCCAAAAGAATAGAAAATGTGTGCTTTTATGTCCACTTTGTGCAGGAAAGGATATATAAAAGACAAAAGAAGCAAAAACATCAAAAACCGACAAGAATCTTAAAAATACAAAAATACAAGAGCAAGAGTGAGATAAACATCCCGAAGATCATAGCCTTATCAGCCGGACACAGCAATAAAAAGAGTCAATGTTCAAAATAAAGTCAAAAGGATGCTAGTTATGTCAAGTGTATCCAAAGACTCAAGGGCTTCTTTTAAAGTTTTTGAATATCAGGGCCAAAAATTGACAAAAGAGAAAGTGTATTAATTAAAAGAAATAACGTGAGAGAAAGAACACAAGGGGCTAAAACTTGTGAATCTCAACATGTTTATAACTACTACTTGTCGGGTGAAACGCAGGGTGCTCAAAGTGCAAATCTCCAACATTCAAACTAACAGCCCCGCTTTTGTCCAACAGTCCTAACCACCTTCAACAACTTTTTCCCCCCAATTCATACAAACCCAACTTCCGGAAATCCACTCCCCCGCTCCTATTAAACCATTCAAACCGTTTTCATACTCTTGCTCAATCCCAAACAACCACTGTAAACATCTCCATTTGGCCAGGACACCCTCATTGATCTCATCAACCCACAATCAAATTAAAAATTATCAACGATCGAGATTTAAAGGAAGAATTCAGGAAACTTTCCCTCCTCTTCACCCTCCTCTATAAATATTCACGACTTAGGTCACACTTTAAGTTGTTGTTCATTCTGTTTAGAATAATTTTTCAATTGTATTACCTTCAAATTGTAAGCAATTTTTTCTCTCAAGCATATTAAATAAGGCTTTAAGCTTTTGTACCTCATATTTTCTCAGCTATGATACTTCTTTATTTTGTGAATATACAATTAGTATTAAACATTCTCTAATCTGGTTTGTTTTTAAAATTTCAAGCCGAATTTACTAAATAATCTCTTAATAACTCAATTGAGCTTATACAGTTCAAAAGCTCCAAAAAGCAGTTAAATTCTGTTTTCAAGTCATTCTTTATACTTTCTTTACTCATTTTAAATCAAGTCATGTCCATTTGAGTTTAATTGTGTTCATTATGGAAGCAACAAAGGAGTAATCACATCGTCTAACTAGCTTCTTGAGCTAAAAGCTCTGTTTAGAGCCTAGGTGAGCCATTTAGTCAAATTGTTACGCACTCATTCCACAGATTCTAAGTGCTGATACTACACATATCAGGTTTTACTTCATTCATTTACATTTAGCATTTAGAGCTATTCAATTACTTATCATAATGAATCTAATGTCTAATATGTTTCAGTTAGTTTACAGTCACTTAAAAAAATTGTTAGTTAAAGCTATTTTTTAGTTTAAAACCAAGCGAATGTACTTGTTTTTCAATTTCTGTTCATAATGATTGTGCTAAAGCCCAAAGAAGTAAGGCTAAATTCTATTAATTAGCTAGGTCTTTAGAGCTCCACTTGGCTTAAGTAGGTTTATTACAGTAAGTTTAGATAAAGATTTAAATATTTGACTTTTGTAAATAGTTTTTTAGTTTGCTTAAAAGTTTGACAGATAGTTTAAGGCAGTGTTTGGAATTGGCTTAAGTTGACTCTTTAAGTCAACTTTATTATATCATAGCTACTCATTTAGTTGTGTTAGGGGGGTGTGGTGGTGGGGGGGGTGGGGAGGTTAGTAAACCAAGTTTAACCACTTTTAAGAAGTAGATTGATAAATACCAATAGTTTAGATTTTAAAAATTCATCTCAGCACCGAGGGTAAATGTCAGTTGAGAAAAAGTATAGATTTTAGGACTAAAAGTAACTTATAAGTTCAATAGTTTGGGACCCCCCCTGTGTTCACTTAGTGCATTTAGTATAGTATTAGTTTGAAAATTCTAGCCTGCATCTTTGTGCAAAGCCAATTGCATCAGCAACTAAATACTTCAGCAACAGCATATCAGTTTAAGTGTTGGCTTATTTCCTTTTTGAATTCTTCATTTCTATAAGAACTTTTGGAAATCCTTTTATCTAGTTTTGATTAATAAGCATAGAATAGCTTAGTTATAAAAGTACAGCTTATTAAGTTTAGTAATAAGCTTTCTAGCCTATTTGAAAAAAGCTAAAAAATTGTTTCACTATAAACTTACACTTTTTCATCTTCATTTTCTTTCTAAATTTGTTCAACTTAGGGTGATTTTAGTTTAAAAACCTCTAGTATACATCTTTAGTCTTAATAAGCATCTTTTAGTTTCAGCTTTCATCAAGAAATAAGCTCACAATAAGCCATAGTCCAAAAATCTTGTCAAATAGCTACTTTCTGTAAACAGGATCTTTCAGCTTATTTTTCAGCTTATTCTTTTGTCAAAAGTCCAAAGTGTCTTTATTAAAGTTACTAGGAATAAGCTGTTTTACAACTTTGTAGTTTTAAGTTTTTGATAATTCTCACTTTTTAATAAGCAAAATAAGCAAAAATTCGTAGGGTCTGTTTGGTAGTTATCTCATAGTTAAGGGGCACCCGTTTCTTCTTTAGTGTAAATTTCCCCTACTTACCCCGCCTACCCTGTTCTTTCCTTTATTACATTTCTTACCCTGTCTTTCTTAGAATTATAAATAGATTTAAATATTGTTTCATCTAATATTTTTTATAAAAATTAGGTTTAGGTTTTAATAAATCAAATTATGTTTAATATGTTTGATAAAAATTAGGGCTTTCCTATCCATTTTGATTCTGCACCAATTTAGTTTCTTAAAACCAATTTTCTTTATTTTTCCCATTAAATTTGTATTTTCTAGAAATTAAAATAGAATTTAGTTAATTTCTTTTTCTTAGAAAATTTCATAGAAATTAGATAAATAGTTGAAAAATTAAAATTCTTTTTGCATTAATTTTCATTTTAAATCTAGAATTTTTGAAAAATAAAAGAAAAATTTTAGTGTTAATTTTTAGAAAAAGTTTATTTTTGTTAATTCATTAAATCTTTAGAAAATCATAAAAAATTCAAAAATACATAAAAAATTCTAATTCTTTTTCCTAAAATTTTCATTTTAAATTTGTGATTTTTAGGTATAAAATTTGTTAAAAGTCGTGCTTTAGATTTTAAATTTCAATTTTAGCTCGCGTTTATTTCGTTTTGTGCATTTAAATTTCGTGCTATTTCATTGTTTCTTTAATTCTTGCTATTACATTTGTAGTATAATCAACAATTCAAAAGTCTTTTATCATTCTAAGCTCGAATCCGAATTATTCTTAAATTCTCAATTCACGATTTCGTTGGGACACTCCCCCGAGGAAAGTACTTCCGATAAAAATATACGAATTGTGTTTTCTTTTGTGAGATTTTTACCTTGTATTTCTCTTGGTTGAGAAGTATTTTGGAAAGAATTCTTACGAGATTAATAATATAATACGTATATAAATTTGACTACACAAACTCCAGTTCATCTGCGGAGTCCAAGACATCTAATACCGATTCGCGTCTGAAAAGATCACTTCTAAACTATCTCCGATAAAGCTTTTAATAAACAAGTAAGCTAACTGGTATTCCAGTTCCGACAAAGAATAACTCACAATACCCTTTTCAACCTGTTCCTTTAATGAAGTGATATCTGAACATCGATGTGCTTGGTATCAAAAAGGAATAATGCTGCTGGACCTGGAATTGCACGAGATGGCATTGCTGCCTTGAGTACAATACATAGGAATTTTATCAAGTGGAAGCCATAATCTGTGAGTGAAGTTCACATCCATATAACTTGTGCGCAGTATACAGCAGATAAAAGTATACATACTCTCTTCGCTGAAGGACATTGATGTGCATTCCTGCTTTAATGACATCTACAACATATCACCACCTAAAATGGTATGCCACCAGATGCGGTGCCTACGAGAATCGAGACAGCCCGCGTGATCGAATCAGAAAAGAATGCATGTTATACGAAAACCGAGTCCTGCGATACCCGAGACCGATGAGTGATGAGTCTTTAAGTAACCGAAAGATCCGTATAACCTCATTTAGAGTTATTTTCTCATTCGGTTTCGCTTGATAGCGAGCACATCACATGTTTCATGTATAATATCTTGTCTACTTGCTGTTAGTACATGAGTTCCTCCGACCGTACAACAAATTTCGTTTGGTCGACCGAGTACCACTCAAGTCAGCATCAAGGTGGTTTGTAGCACATAGGAGTACCGAATGCTATCACATGAGGTCCATACCATGCATTTTTAAGTATCTCTTGAGCATACATTAGCTTGGTTTATAAAGATACCACGATGGTGAGTACGGTGATCTAATTCCTAAAAAGAATTTAGCTCCCCATCAAAAGCGACATATCAGACTTGTTGTGCATTAGTTTTCCAAATGTTATTGAAAGTTTTGTGTTCGTAGACCAAAAAAATATTATGATCACCCCCATCAACTAAATTATTGCACAAGCAATAGTCTTCCTTATGATTTAGTTATGAAACAAGTTGGATCAATAGAACTTTTGAGAAATCCTTCGGTATAGCCAGAAAGTTGGAGAGATTCATCATAACCACGCTCATGTGCTTGTTTGAGACCAATAATGCTTTCTGAGACGATAAACTTTGTCAGTAAGATATGGTTCAACAAATCCACAGGTTGGATAGCTTACACTTCTTCCTTCATAGGTCCGAAAGAAATGCTGTTTACACGTCCATATTGGTACACTTAAATTATTTGTGTGCAACATACGCAATTGAATAATCGTACAGCTTCCAACCGGACAACTGTGCAAAATGACTCTTCGAAATTCAATTCCTCCTTTTTAGCATATCCCTTTAGCCACAAGACAAATTTGTAGCGAATGACAGGAGTGCCTCATCACGTTTGTTTTTTTCCAGATCCACTTTAAGGTAAATGACATTTGGGCAAATGTGTTAGTCGACTAATTTCCATACATCCTCTTCTCTCAACTGTATGAAGTTCTTCTCTTCATGGATTCAATCCATGCAGAATCAGCCATGGCATCTTTGATTTTCATTTTTGGTTCGTTCGACTCACGGTGAGTGCAAACATACAAATCTCGCCATCTGTTTCTAGCTGACGTCTTGTTCTAACTAGATTGAGAAGGATTTCCAATGACTTGTTCTAATGGATGATCTTTTGTCCAACGTTGTGCATAAGATGAGTTGAATATAAAGTATGCATTGTTTTGACGAAATACAACATGACGAGATGATGTCTCCATCCCCTTGTTCTTGTACCCTTGTACTGAAGATGTTATAAATTCATCGTCGTCAAATTATGCCATTTTCTGTATTGGTTTCTTGCTTAAAGTAAATGTTCTTAGTGCAGTGACAGTTGGTACTCTGAGTTGGAGTTTGATGTGTATGAAATGAGATGTTTTCAATGGAGGTGGATCTGCAACATCGGTTGTTGTAGAATTGTGAGTTGTGTTATGTTGTTGACGTTTATCGGGATTATCAGCAGCATGTACAGCGGAAGACTTTGACACAACAGGAGAATTTCCATTGAGTAATTCACTGAACATCGGACTATATAGCAATTCCAGCTCATTTGACGTTTGTTGACTGTCTCAGCAACTGGAGGAACACTCCTTGACTTTGTGGACCGGGACTTAAACTGTCTTGTTCAAGTACCGTTGTTGAACATTGTGGATCGGGGTCAGAACTGACGTGATCTGACGCCATTTGAGGCAATTCGTCAAAGTTAACATGAATTGATTCAACTATCATTCTTGTTCTCTTGTTAAATACCCTGTAAGCCTTTGACTGAGTAGAATACCCAACAAAAATACATGCATCACCTTTTTCCTTCATTTTATCAAGATTTTCACCATCTCTGACGATGTAGCAAAGAGAACCAAAGATGTGAAAGAACTTGACTGACGGTTTCCGGGCATTGATGATATGGTAAGGTGTTTTCTCATGTCCGAGGAATTTACAAGTGAAACAGGGTGTTTTTTGATAAAACATGCTATTGCATTGCATTCAGCCCAGAAGAAAAAAGGAACTTTAGCGGCGCCTTATCAATTGTTCGGCAAGCCTCAACAAGAGTATGTTCCGTCTTTCGACAACGCCGTTTTGTTCATGTTTTCAAGCAGTTGAGACGTTTCGTGTCGTATTCCTCATTTGCAAAGTATGCATGAAAGAGTTTATTAAGAATTTTCGCGTGCCTTTGTCAGTTCGATACTGTTTTAACTTGAGCATGAGTCCTCTATGGACACGTGTGAGGAAATCATGAGAACTCAGGTGTTTCGTCTTTGGACCACATGAAGTGAGTCCAAGTATATCGGATAGTCATCAACAATTACTAGAACATACTTCTTTCCCATTAAAGCTTTCCACCCGCATTGGACCAACATAAGTCCATGTATATAAGTTGTAACCGCTTGTTTTAGCACTGGGTAGTCTGTAGTGTGAAAGACGATGGCTATTTTGCTTTCCCCAGCTCACAAGAAGAACACAGATGATCTTTGACATAATTTCAGCTTTTGGCAAGGCCATTCCCATATTATTCTTTGAAAGCAAGTTGATTGTGTCAAAGTTTAAATGATAATAGACCGACGATGCCATAACATGCATGAAGAACGATGTTGCTTTAGCCATTAAGCAAATTGGATTGGGAGTTGTTGAGTCTTGCAGAGAAATGGAATACAAATCTGTGCCACGAGAACCTATGAGAAGATCATTTCCCTTCAAATCACGGATATAACATGTAGACTTCCGAAAAGCAACTTCCAAATCCGCATCACAGAATTGACCAACGGAGAATAAATTGTGATTAAGCCCTTCGACGTAATAAACCCTTTTGATAGTAATCGTTCCTTGAACCAGATCTCCATAGCCAAGAATTGGTGCAATTTGATCATTTCCAAACTTCACCGTTCCCAGAAATTTCTCCACAAAATTAGTTAGAAGTTTGAGATTTCCGGTCATGTGCTTTGAGCACCCAGAGTCTACGATGAATAGAACTATCTCGACGAGCTGCAAAAGAATTAGAAGACGATGGAGTATTGGACACAGTGGAACACCTAGGAGTCTTATGTTCCAAAATATTAGCAGTTCTAGATGCATTTCCTAGAGGCATACTAATGTTTGGGTTAACATTTCCTTTTTGAGACTTAGGTTTCCAATTATATCCGGGTGGAGTATACTTAGGATACCACCAACTGCATGTCTTACTAACTTGCTCATATAACTTCCTAGTGATGTTTCTAGATTTCTTGACAGTGGAGTCTGTTGCAACGGTTTTCTTACTGGATGTTGCAACAGATTGGTTCACATTCTTCTTGGGTTTGCTAGTTCTAATAGGCACAGCCATTGGTTGCCTAGTCCTAGAATTCACGCCATTGATATAATGTAGAACACACAAATCATGATTGGTCCATTCAGCACCACACTTTCCACAAGTCACACAGACAAAGTTAACATCAATGTCTTAACATTCAAACTGTCATTACACGCAGTTACAAACGTTTTATTATAAGAAAACTTAAAATTCCTACGGTGGTCTTCTACTTCTTGTTTCTTCCCTTGACTATTGTTAGGCATGACTCTATCTTCCAGTTAATTACTCTTAAGCTGTGGTCTGCTAACACTAGTAGTGGGAATTACTCTTGTAGAGAAAGACACGCGCTTGTTAGTTTTCCTAATGTCTTGAGGTAACCGTTGTGTTCTAGTTTGATTAGGCTTTGTGTACACTTTATACATTCCTGGTGCAATCACATTTGTGTTCTTGAAAATTGGAAACACATTCTGAGACAAAATCTGTGCAGTGACTGGTTTTGAAAAATCATGGGACACATTTTGTGTGGTAACTGGCTTTGACTTTGAAAAATCTTTCTTTGCAAGAGAATCTGAAAAAAATAGCTGATTTACCTAAAATTGATTGTCTTTGACTTTTAAAAGCATTCGGTTGTTGAATAACCGATGATTTTTCAAACTTAGTTTCCACAGATTTTCCTTTCATCTTTTCTATGAGTTTCTTCAACTCACTTATTGCAATTCCTTTGTCTTGTAATTGAGCTTTCAAGTCTTGAATTTCAAAATATTGTTCACGTTCTTTCAGAAATACGTTTGACTGATTTTCTTTGAAAGATTTGTCATTTTTTATCTTTTCTTTGCACTGTTGTAAATCAAGTTCAAGATTAATCGCATGTTTCTGAAGTGCTTCAAAACTCTTTGACATTGTTCTACTTTTTGAAAGCTCTTTTTCAAGATGTTCACATTTTTCCAAAGTTTCCAAGTAATCACATTGCAAATTAGTAACTTCATCCAGATCAGTGTACACACCAAGTATTGCATTCATGTGATCAGCATAGTAATATTCCCTTGAAAGTCGGTCGATTTCATTCAAAAACTGTGTTTTTTGAGTTTCCAGTTGAGATTTGAGAGTGTCTACTTCATGTTCAAGAGAATTAAAGTATCTCAAATCAGCAACCATTTCCTCGTTCAAACACAAGTGAAATTTTTCTAAGTCCGCATTGATTCTTCTAATTTGGGGGCAAAAATTTCCTTCGATTGTGTTTTGAATGAAAGGATCTATGTTACCAAAATATGTTCTTTTAGCGATTGTTTGTTTGCAACGTTCCACTCCATCAAAAATCGTGCCAACACACTTTTTGATCTTGAAAAGTTCTTTAGAGCTTTGACACTTTTTATCCCAAGGAATGGATTCATCTATTCGTTTCTCTAACAAAGTTGGTTGTTTACGAAAAGACTCTTTGGAAAATTCATTATTAGTAGATGATTGACTCATCGTTGACATTTTTGGAAAATTGTGTTGCGCAGACTTTTCCCGTTGTGGAACGAACAAATCATAGAGATTATTCAATTGAGCATAATCAAACGGTCTGATTAGATCGCTTAATTTTGATCGACGTTCTTTGTCAAGACGAATCGTTTCGTCAGAATCAGGGGCTAACATTAACGCAAGATTATCATTGTAGCAACCTATATCATACAGACGAGGATTCGCTCTTTGAGCTTTCTTGAGGAACTCAGGTTTTGCAAAACTCGTTTTACAATTACGATTAAGCATATTCATTGTTTGAACAGATTGGCCGGTTTTATAAACAATATCATTCAAAACCTTGACTTTGTTTTCTAAAGCAATGACTTTATCAAGTTCCTTGTCTTCACGAGTTTTGTAAAGCTTAATCTGAGCCTCTTTTGCTTGTGACATTATGGAGATGGTTTCTTGATGTGCACAAAGCTCCTTTTTCATATCCGAAATCGTTTGATTTAAATCATTTATTTGTTGAGTATATGCATTAGATGATTTTGCAAAATCGATTTTGTATGACATTAAATCCCCTTTAGCTTTTGCACAATCAATTTCCACCTTTGACGCATAATTCACATCCTTATACTTATCAAGTTCCGCTTGGAACTTCTTAAGGTCTTTGAACATCAACTGATTAGTCTTGGACAGTTCATTGTTTGCTTCTTTGAAATGGTTATTTGATGATTCTAAACTTTTATTTTTAGTTTTGAAATCTTCAATTTCACCTTTCAATTTATCAACTAACTCCTTGTTTGATGATTCCAAAAATTTATTTCGGTTTTTGCTGTCATCAATTTCACATTTTAGTTTCTGAATTAAAGAAGCAAGCAAATCACGTTCTTGATCAAGATCATCAGTTTCATCCTGGTCATCCTGAGCTCTATCATAACATATATCCGATGAATCAATAGTGATATTGGTGTCACCTTGTTCCGCCAGATATATGTCATTACTAGATTCAGGTTGCTCAGGATGTTCATTTTCCATGGCAAACACATTATAGTTGTCATTATTGTTTTGTACCTTATGCATTGGCTCATCATCAAAGATTGGTCCAGAAGTGTCAACTGAATCTGGAGTAACCTCTTGAAGTTGTGCCATGTACATATAATGTGCTTCCAATTCCTGTTCTTCAGACTCATCATCAGTATCATCCTTCCAATCAGCTTGTTCTGCATTCAACTGAACCCCAGCTTCCTCTTGTTTACACAATAACATCTTTTCCTTGTGATAAGCTGCATCCTTTACTCGTTTTGGTTTCTGACATTCCCTTGAAACATGCCCATATTCCTTGCAGTTGTAACACTGAATCCCAGACTTTTGCACGACCGGAGTACCTACATTTTCCCTAGCCCCAGCAACATTAATTGCCCTTTGATTATCATACCCAGTTCCTCTGTTAGTTCTTGGAGAATTATCTTGTTAGCTCGACTGGATGTATTGAGGAGTTTGATGAAGTTCGAAGGTTGTTGTTGGTAGGTTTGTAGATTTTCTTAAATGAGAGAGAAATTAATGCCATGAGTTTATCAATCTCTTTGTCCTTGGACATTTCATCATCTTTAGTAACCGTATCAGGTTCTGGATCATAAGTAGGAGCAGAAGAGGTAACAATTTATTTTCCTCTGTTTCTGGTAGATTGTTGTGATCTGGTGGAGGAATATTGTGTGTTTTGAGTAGGATGGTTTTGATGATGGTAATCTGGTTATTGTTGAGCAATAAGTGCAAGTGGATTAGCAGTACGTGTTAGTCTTTCAGCGCTTATCTTATTGACTTCATTCTGGTGTTGCTTCAGAATGTCATAAAGCTTGTGATAGGAGACAGTCTTCAGTTCTTGGCTCTGCTTAACAAGTGTCACAAACCTTTGCCATTCTGGTTGTAGTTGAAGTAAGAACTAGACATTCACTTGATGATTAGTAACATGACACTGATTTCGAACAAGCTCATTCATCTTCTTGTAAAACCATGAGTAATACGATTCAAGTAATTCACCATCCCGTGATGTGAATTTTCCAAACTCCCAATATAAATTGGTTTCAAGATCTTGAACATTGATTGATTCACCTTGTTTCAACCTTTCAATGGCTTTCCACATTTCACATGCATTCGGACAAGCATCAACTGTGGAGTAGATATCGTTATCTATCCCTGTGAGAATGATCTGAACGGCTTCAGCTTCAGCATTCAGTTGATCTCGTATGTCTTGTGAAACATTCTTATAGTTCTCCATATACCTCTCTGTAGTTGTTTCAGAACTACCTTCAGCAACTGGAACTGTCTTCTCAGCCCATTGATACGTGTATGGTGGATTTTGGAGACAATAGTGGATGAGTTCACTGTTAGGTTTGGTGTCAATGTATCTCTTAATTCTGGATTTCCACTAAACGTAATTACCCGGTGCCAACATTGGTGGACGATCTTTGCTACCCGCTTCCATGATAGCATTATGAAGAGCATTTGATGATTGAGTTTGCAAATTGGTATTTGAATTTGACATTCTGATGAAGTTGTGAATGAATATCGGATCTTAAGTGTTATGAAGTGATTGATTGTGGTTTTAAATGAATTAACGTTCACGGGATTTTACAAATCTTTGATTAAAACCGAGAAAAGAATCGTATCTTTCGCGGGATTTTACAAAATCAAGAAGAAACCGTGAATGAATAATTAATTGACATTTCAAGTATGATTAAGTTGATTGTTGGTTTGATTGGTTGTGTTTGTTGTGTTGAGTAATTGTCCTTTTAGTCCGAATTAAAGTCCAACACAAATTCCAAAAAAATGAAAAATGTCAATAACTCATAGTAAACGAGGGTTTTGGGCCTCGAAAAATCCGTAACCAGCTAAAGGGTGGTTACAGCGTAATCCGTCTCGTTTTTCTCTTCGATTTGAGAGGTCACGGGCCTGAAACGGACTTACGGATCAAAAGTTATGGCAGTTTTACTGAAACCCTTTTCTTCACACAAGATTTCTAGACAAAACGCAGTGCTATTTGTCAAAACGCAACTATCTTTGATCAAAACGCAGTCACTTTTCTTAGTCAAGACGCAATCACTTTTCTTGATCAAAACGCAATGAAACTTGGTCAAAACGCAATTGGTCAAAACGCAACGAGTCTTGGTCAAAACGCAAAGGACCACAACTACAAACAAACAGGTTGTCCTATTCTTTATGAAGCAAGAAAGGTGGATCTTTGTTCCCTTGTCTTAACCGGTTTAGGACCACACAAAAAATAAGAGAAACCCTAAATAAGCCGAAATAAGCTTGTAAAAAAGCTTGAATAAGCTCGAAATAAGCTAGGAAAGATCACGAAATAAGCAACTAAAATTGGGGAAACTAAGAAACTAGATTAAAGAACGTAGTAAACGGATGACTTGACTCTTGTGACACTTTCGAATCACACAAGAAAAAGAGTACGTCGAGAGAAAAAATAAGCCGATTGTTATAAGCTTATAAAAAACGATCTATAGACTTATTTAAGACATGGAATGACTACAAAATAAG
>BQNB010089825.1:0-27309 GCA_026074375.1 Tanacetum coccineum
GATTGGACTAAAAGTGGAACGAAACTATGTTTTTTGACCAAAACCAAAACTTTTTTGAATTTTGGACCAAAAGTGAAAAGCGCACCAAACCACAAGGACCAAAAATGTACTTAACTCATATAATAATAATAAAAACTGTGGGCTGATAAAAGTTTACTTCCTCTTGTCGGCTCACAACCAATGTGGTAGTCTTCTAAAGAAAGCCCATAGTAAGAATAAAAATCCGAGACTGATAAAAGTTTGTTGCATCTTGCCGGCTCACAACCGATGTTGCAGCCTTCTAAAAGGTCGAGGGTTACAATTGCATAAATGTTATGTCTAAGTTTGAATTAATAAATAGATCTCTTTTTGTTAAATTCAAATATGCTTTTGAACTTTGACTATTTCATTTTAAGTTTTGAAATAAGCTATGTATATACGGGAAACTTGAGAGTTTTTGAAACCTAAGGTCCGTGAGTCCCGATACTAGTCTCTGTGGGGTGTCAAAAGCCTGGTCACTTAGCCGCAAGGTTGGGATGTGCCGAGACGAAAGTCGCTACATGGGATGATCTCGCCTTCAAACTCATTATTCTCGGGTGGAACGTGAAACATAGAATTTTGCAAAACGTTGATCCATGGTTGAAATTCAAAATAGCACATTCACCTAAGATATAATAATTGTCGGGAGTGAAAAGTTCACAAGTTGCAAATATGAGTAGTGTTAGCATTTTAACTGATATTTAGCGGTGATTTCGTTTTAAGCTTGGTTTGGAGCAAGTGAAAAGTCGGGGACGATGAATTTATCCTTTTTGGGGCATTCTCGGATCGAAATGCATCTTGTTCTATGATCCCTAACGGTTATGAAAATAACGAAAGTCAAATTAGTTAGTTGCTAAAAAAATGAGAAAAAGAGAAAAACAAAAATATTAGTGGTAATGAGCGTATATCTTCAATAATGGTAAAAATGGGGCTTCTCTAAACTCTTGATTCTTTAATTCACCTCGATGAACACTTAGCTACTTTTCGAGGTAATTAGTCGAGGGGGATCGAGATTCTTAGTTTTCTAAGTGCTTACTTATAGCATTGCGTGAGGACACGGCAATACTTTAGTATGGGGGAATTTGGTATGTGCTATTTTACACATACCTTTTACCTTATAAAATGGACTCAAATAACCAAAAACATAATAAAAATGGCAGATATATGCTTGTTTTTGTGTTTGTGTATGTGCAGGTACGGATATTAAAGAAATGGACAAAATCAAAGCAAAAACGGACAAAGCCGGACACGAGAAAGAAAGAACGTGAAAAGCCGAGGCAAAAGTGTGCATTTATCAAGAAAAACCCATGACGAGCCCGTAAACTCAAAAAAAAATATCTCAAAACCCGACAAAGGAACTAACGGTCGTTAAACCTTACCTTTACAAACTTAAACAAATGTTAAGTTTAACTTAACAAATCTTAAGTTAAACATTTATAAACCAAAAACCATTTAACCGGCCCATTTCCTTTTTTATAAGAGCCCAAGTCAACACCAGTTTAAACCCGGGTCAAACAAACAAGAATAAAAAGCGAGAAAACTCGTTTTACTATTCACCCATCTTCCCCTTTTCACCCTACATCACAATTCAACCCTGATTTAAGTGTAATTAACCCTTTTCGAAGAACAAGTCTGACACTTCTGACATCTAGGGGAGCCACGTTGGCAATCCCACGACTTATGATTGGTTGAAAAACGTGTCATAGATCTAACGGGCAAGATCAAAGCAATTGAGAGACGGTTATGATTTAATGGTTGAGATCAATGGATGGAGGAGCGTATGAAGATCTAGAAGCTTCATCACCAGGCTATAAAGAGAAGGCTTCACTCGCCGCCTAAACACCATGACCCACTGTTCATTGTCTTTTCACCCCACACCTGCAACTACACTCCAAAACACTACAACCCCACTCCACAAACAGACAAAGACATGTTGGCAATCCCCTTAAATGTCCATTGGCTATGAAAAAAAGGGTTGAGATCGTTTGGCTTGGGCACCACTCAAGATAAATGGATAAGATTGATTTGGGGTCTCCTCACACAGAAAACATAACAAGCACACATCAAAGGGCATAGGCGACTATATAACTGTGTGTTTTTCATACAGTGAAAAAAAACTAGTTAACTAGGAGTATAGTTGTAGTTTTTACTTTATTTTAATGTTTAAATTATGTTGTGTTTTTTGTCTAAATTTTCTGTCTTACCATTTAAAGCCTTGTAATCCTTTTACAGTTAATGAAATTTCAGTTTTCCAAGTTTTCAAATTCTGTCTTTTAAGCTTATGCATTCAAGTTATTTTGTGTTCACAAGTCATTCTCATAAGCTCTTTTAAGCTAATAAGAAACTATTTTTTTTACTCATTCAAAGGTTTTTTAAATTTCAATGAAAGTATCTGTTTCATCACCTATAATCTGGATTTTCAAGCTTTTGGAAGATAAGCTAACCAAGGAAGAGCTTATGGGTTATTAGACTGCTTATTTCAAATAAGCTGGGTAGGTTAGAGCTAATTAGTCCATCATTCCCTACTGATCATGGGAATAAGACAATTTTACTTTTTTTCTCTTTTAAAGCTTATTTCTGCCTTCCTTATCGCTTATTATTTGTTTTAATTTTCCTATTTAAATGCTTAATCTGTCTTTATTATGCTTATTTGATTTAACTTATGCTTGTATTAGTTGATTTTCAGCCTACAATTGTTTTCTATTTTTAAAGGAGTGTTTGTGGTTAGACCAAAAATGGTCAAACTGGTTTCAAATTTTATTTGGTTTCTTAGTTAAGTTTTCCTTAAGCTCAGATTTAGTTATGAGTTAGTTTCAATCAAGATTTTAAAGCCTAAATCTTAAATTTAAGGTTTTGAGTATGCACTTGTTAAATCTGTGAATTTTCCAATTGTCGTAACAGCTTATATAGTTAGATCTTTTCTATGTGCTTGTTAGTTCCCTTTTCATGTTTATTTGAGTCAAGAAATGCAGTAGTATAGGTTAAGTCTAAGGGAGCTTTTGCCATTTTGTTTTTAAGTTACATCTGTCATAGTTGCTATTATCCTGTTCAAATTTAAAAAAGTTAACATCAGTTTTAAATTAGATAACTCTTATAGTTTTAAGTTTTGATTTTTTGTTCAATAATCTTGATGTCCATTACTTGATCTTCTATGCTTATTTTATGTTTTAAAGCTTATTTACTAGCTCAAATTTAAGCCTACAAAAGCCAATTATCCTTTAAAAAGAAAACATAAATCTGCAACTACTGAGTATGAGTAGGCCTTTTTAATTAGCTTTTTCCTAGCTTAGATGTTTTTCAAACTCCCTTTTAATTATTGCTTATTGTAGCTTATAGGATAATCTTTAAGGGCATATGGGCCTTTAATCCCTAAGGATCTATTTAAAAGCTTAAAAATAAGCTTAAAGAGCCCTCTATAGTCCTGTTTTTTATAGTTTATAGGTCAAAGTGTTTATATCTTTTCAAGTCCTTATCTGGTTGTTTTCTTTGCTCATTTTTGCTCATAGATGCTTATTAGGTTAGTTTAATTATCTATTTTTGCTTAAATTGCTTTTTCCTTTGCTTATTTTGTTATAAAAAGCCAAACAGTTAGCCTTTTGTAGACTTAGTTTTAAAAAGTTAAGTCTCTGAGCTTATTTGCTTATTTCAGTTCTTGGCTATTTTCCTTTGCTTAATTTTGCTCATTTATGCTTAATAGGTTTGTCTAGTTATTTGTTTTTGCTTATTTTGCTTTTTCATTTGCTTATTTGTTCTTAAAAAGCCAAAAAATTAGCCTCTTAGTGCCTTAAGTTTATATTAAGTTTTTTGTCAGCTTAATTTGTGCTTTTCCAGCTTATTTATAAGTCTTCATAAAAAGTTGTAGTTAAGAAAAATGCTTATTTGCATCTTATTAAAAAAGTTGTTAAAAAAGTTTTTTGCAAAAAAAAATGGGAGTAAGATGTCTTCAAGGAGAGAGGGCTCGAACCCGATACCTCCCCTCTCAACCAAACCTTAGCAAACACACACTCTACCACCGCACCAGGTAAGGGGCCATTTGGTAGAGTTGTGCAAAATTAATTATATAAGGGGTTTTCCCCCTCTTTTCCTTTTAGCCCTTTAGAGCTTTTTCCCAGCTTATCTCAATAAGCTGGCAACCTCTTAGTATTTTTCCTAGAATCAGCATAAGTCAAAGTATTTTCTGTATTTTTTTTCCAGATTTTTATAAATTAGTTTGATATTTTTTATAATTTATTTTCATTAAAATAGTAATTAATTCATAATAAATAAAATAAAAGTCAAAAAAATATAATTCTTTTTTTCAAAATTTTCTTTTTTCATTTAGGACCTAGAAAAAATAAATTTGCGTTCGTAGAGTTAAAATTTTACAATTTCGTTTTTCAAAGAACGGGATTGAATCCCGTTCTCGTTTTCTTGTTTTTAAGCTAAATCACATACTTTTTTTTATTTTGTTTTTTTTTTTTTTTTTGTTTTTGGTTCTAGTTTTATTTGTTCTTTACATTATTAGTCATTAGGGTTTATTAAAAGTGAAATAATCATTTTAGGATTAAATTTTTGATAATTTTATTTTTTTAGTCGCGTTTTACGTTCCCATTGTTAGGGTTTATAACTAAATTCGTTTGTTTTTAAGGTTCTTTGCTTGTTTTTTGCATTTATTTTAGAAATAGATAACCAATTAAAATCTTTGATTATTCAACCATAATTCCCAAACCGATTCTCGATTTTCAAATTCACGCCTCGTCGGGAAGAACGACCCGGGAATCATACTTCCGGTTTACTACATTGAGAGATTTTTGACTTTCCTTATTATAAGTATTATATATTTATTTATATATATATTTATAAAGGTTAGTCAGAAGCTTGTCATTTACCTTGGCTAAATAATTGATTGTATATATTAGAATTGAAGCTAATACCTCGGGTATTAGCCATTATTAATGAAGATCTGAACGTTTGGTACATGTTTATCTCGATTTCTTGATTTAACGTTAAATGCATGTTTATGTTTATCCATTTTGTCAACTTGTTTACCGCTTTTGTATGTGACCTATCATTAAATGGATCTAGTGTACGACCCAGTAAATCTAGCGTCTGGGATTAGCTTTCTATATATTAATTTATACATCAAGAATAAATAGATCACAAATATTTCCCTTCTAAATCTTGTCCTAGGATACGCTCAGCTTACCTAGTTAATTGGATATTACCGATGGTTTATTGATTATGTTGACTAGCAGGTGAATCTAGATAATTCAACAAATAACGTACTGATTCCATTGGATAGTTAGACAAGTGAACTACTAGTGTAAATCGCCATTAAGCAGTAAGTGGGTAAAGTCTCTATGAGCTAGGGTTTAACAAGATCACCATTGCTTTAATCCCTAAGATAGATTATAATCAGCAAATAAGGATGCTTTATGTGGATGCTTTAATTGTGACAAAATTAATGTGTCTAGGTCTTAGGATGATGTAACGCCTAAGTCTTAAGAATTATATACCGTCTCGAGAGAAGAAATCTTTGCACTGAATAAACAAACCAACTTTCTAATCGGATTAATAATGGTTAATACATTTTCATTTATATTTGGCTGATTCGCCCTTTATCTTTGTTTCTTTGCTTGCGTGGTTAAAGTCCGTGAAATGATTGATCCACCAACTCAAACTGGGCCCGACTCTCAGGCTGAAAACCCCCTATTTCTCTCATTGCATAATAATTAGGACTGACATAGTTAGAATAAAATAGAATTACATAGATTATATAACCAAGAATTAATTAAACTTGATAAATTAACCTCGCTTGAAAAAAAAAAAGAAAAAAAAAAAGTGTTCGACACTCTACTTACCATGAAACTACTACCAATCGGGTACACTGCCCGTTAAAGTGTTGTTTTTGGTTTAGTCGACAAAATATAAATTTAAAACTTGAATCAATAAAATTACAACCACACAACGACACATCAAGTTTTTGGCGCCGCTGCCGGGGAGTGAAAATTAATCTTGAATTTTATTTGATTTTTTGGTTTTAACATTAGATTTTTATTTTTTTGAACGGCAATTTGTGCTACATGGCCCCTAGCCCAGAAGGCGTAGCGAGCCAACCCTTTGGTCCAGCCAGAAGGCATGCACCCTTCCCACTTTTAACACACGCGGGAGGAACCCCTATCGCTACTACAATACTCGAACATGAGACCTTTCCTAGGAGTGTAAAACATCCAAACATTCGATTAGATCTAACCCTTAGGAGTAGTGTAAATTCTAATATAGTGTATATTCTTGAATATTCCTTAATTTTTGTATATTTTCCTTTAATTGTTGCTTATATAAATATAATATAATATATATATAGTATATAAATAAATATATATGTGTTGTGTGGTGTGTGTGTGGTGTGTGTGTGTGTGGTGTGTTTAATTGTTTGCGTAGTTTATGTTTTTCCTTAATACACTGTTCTGGTCGAATAACTTGAATACGGGTAATCCACTTCCACGGATACGTGTATCCCACATTCTGCCAATACACGTATTCATTCAACTGATAATACGCTATCCACTCCCATTGGATATTGTGTATTGATTAATCTGAACAAGAACAGAATCTTAGTTTTCCTATTTGGTTTTTGTGCTAAATTTTTTTCTATCGTTCTTCAGAGCAAATCCTACTAATTGTTTATCCCTTGTTTCAGGTAGTGCATGACAAGGAGTTCAACAAACAAACTATTCACACATTACAAAGAACCTAAACGAGAATTTTGATCATCTAGGAGATACTTCAAGTCACTAAGTCTTGACGAATTGAGATCCCCTAATTTCAATTTATTTTCAGACCAAGAATACTCGGAGGAAAAAGAAGAAGAGGCAATGGCGGAAACCATGGAGCAATGCATGAGCAAGACCCGAACGGACTATGGATCGGGAGTTGCTAGGCCTAAGATTGAGGAAAAAGATAGTTTTGAACTGAAAGGCCAGTTTCTTAAGGAGCTTCGAGAAAACACATTTAGCGGTTCGGATAATGAGGATGCGAACGAACACATTGAAAAAGTTCTTGAAATTGTTGACTTATTCCATGTTCCTAACATCACTGAGGATCAACTAATGCTCTGAGTCTTCCCAATATCTTTAACTGGAGCCGTAAGTCATTGGCTAAGAAACAAACCACTGTTCGATCAAACTTGGAAGATCTTAAAATTATTTTTTTTTCACAAATTATTGCCCACCGTCGAACTACGCAGAACATGTAGGAAATACACCAACTTCAGTAAGAAACCAGATAAACCCTTATCAAGCAAGGGAGCGCTATAAAAGAACTCTTGATGAAGTTTCCTCGAACACTATTTTACTAAGATGCAGGAGGTAATTTTGTTCTACATTGGGTTGGATGTTCCAACACGATCGATTCTTGACTCAAGAGGTGCCGTTCCAACTAAGACAACCGAAGATGGTAAAAAGGCCATCCAAGAAATGGCAGACATAAAAAACTTTCACCCCTAAAAAATTGCACAATGGAACATCTAAGGAAGAAGACTGAGACTTCTGAATGTGAAGAGAGGGGAAGAGGGGGGTGGGGGGGGGGGGGGGGGGGGGGGGCCAAGGAGGGGGGGAGAGGGAAGGGGGGGAGGAAGGGGGTGGGGGGGGGGGGGGGGGGGGGGAGGGGGGAAGGGAAGGGGGGGGGGGGGGGGGGGGGGGGAGGGGACTGGCTACATACAAGCACACTGAACAATCTAGAAAGAGATCAAAATATATGAAAAGGGGGGGGGATTTATGCTGCTCAACTGTAGGAAGTAACAATGCAAAGGACCCCATACACAAAGATGCCCACTAAAAGAAGAAAGAAAAACCCTAAAGAAGCTTACTACACGCAATTTGGTGGACCTTTTCAAGGTGGGGGATATAGGGCAACAACTCCAGGATTTTATCAAAGGAACAATGCAAATCCTTCGTACCAAGAACGAAGTCAATCAATGGAAGATACCTTGAGCAAATTTATGGGATAATCGGCAAAGAGACACGAGGAAAACTCTAACTACATCTCTTCACAAACCGGGCTTCGTCATCTACTACAAGGTCTTAAGCTTTGAGGACAAAGCTCTTTTAACGGGTGGAGACTGTAACATTTCTCATTTTCATGTCATTGTACGACATTTATTATCCGTCACTATTTATTTTAGTCCGATACGCGTTTACTTTTAATAATTACTTTTAAGTTTAATTGCGTAGACTAGAAATAATCAATTAATGTAAACGGTCGTCAAATAAATTAAGGTTTACATCAACCAAGTAATATATAATTATTAAGAAGATAATTATGTACTTTGCGTATTTTATTTTTATTGGTCACGTAAAAGGGTTACGTTTCGCAATAAAATACATTTGGACATACCCCGGAAATACCTAGACTTACCTAGACTCAAACCAATACCCACTTTTAAAACCTTAACACAAAATTAAATCAATTCTTGTGTTAAATACCCACTAGAGCCGAATTATGGGACAAGAATAACTAGAAAATCCTTAAATCTTACACTAAGTACAATGTACATCTAGGTTTTAATTAAGATTTGTACAACATGTCTCTAGTTAGCTAATACACATGGGTTAAAGATCACTTTGGATCCTTCCTTCCCTATGAAAACCCACGGCATACATATGTACACACAAATCACCTAGAAATCTTCCATGATATTGCTAAGTACATGTACAAACTCCCATTAATTAATGTTAGTCCTAAATGTCCCCCACTAATCTATTACACAATGGTTAATAACCATTTGGCTTCTCTTTTCCTTTGTATAACCGGCTAAACACAAGACACACACACAAATCACAAGATTTCAAGTATCTAAGCATATCTTGTACATATATCTTGTAATTAAGAATAGTACCTTGTGGTTTTAACAAAACTATGTGTGATTAACCAAAACCACAAAACCACTAGTAGATAGGGCACGGTTTGGTTTGTTCATGTGACTAGGAATTGTAACTAGCTCATTTCCTATAAATACTCACTCACACATACACTTGAACACTTCTAAAACCCTCAAACTCTCCCTCAAAGCAAAAACCATTCTCATTAATCCCTCTTACATTCGGCTACCTTATAACCGAACCCATACACGCCCCACATTCTTTCTAAGGACACAAGGTGCTCTTAGGTTAGCATACAAGAGAGTTAAGAAGTGTACACGAGCCAAGGGTTGGCATACATTGGGTAAATTCTATCGGGTATACGTTGGGTTAGCACTCTACACGTCCAAAGCTCGTCAACTCATACACTAGGACTCTTGTAAGTCACGTTTGAACCTATACAACTCGTATGATACTTGTTTCCTTTGTCAACTAATATACATGTCACGTTTATATATGTATGAGATGCTAGTGTAAGTTCACGCATGTAAAATACAAGAATGTACGTGTTATACGCAAAGCTAATTACGTATAACCCTTTGTGTGGTGTTAAAACGTAAGGAAAACATGTAACGTGACTTGTTAACAAGCAAGACTTTGAAAACCATTCATTTATGAGAAAACCACACGTAAACTCCTAAGGAAAACACGACACTATGACTTGGGAACGAATACCCTATTTAAACGAACGTTTGCATGCAAGATACGACGTAGATATAAGTTAAACACACAAACTTTAGATTTTAGAACATGTTTTCGAGTCATATATGTTACAAAGAGAAACAATGGGCCGTGATGGGCTTGTGAAACCTACAAGTGCTCACGGTTTGGGCCCAATAGCCCATGTCCGAACCCAACGAGCCCAACCGTAGAGCCACGGCTTAAAAATAAGCTCATACGAGCTTATTGGTTTACCTAAAAACCTAGTGGACTTAAATATGAAATGCATGCACTAGTTAAACTTCTATTGGGCCTCTTGTAACCAAATGGCCACGTTCAAAGCCCAACCGGCTTAATAAACCCACCCCGTGAAACCATAACTTATTTATAAGCTCTATGAGCTTAAAGAGAGTCATACAAATTTAGTTGGAACACATATGGACCTTAGCATACTCTAGAAGATCTAGCCGAGCCTATATTGGGCTTGACAGCCCAATGCCGCGACCAACAAAAGCCCATAAGCTACAAATAAGCTGGGATAACTTATTTGTGGGCTTAATCGATTACTAGACTTACATGGAGCATAGGAAGACAATTGGACCTTAAAGAAACAAGTCCAAAGGCTTAAAATGATTAACAGGTTCATAATGGGCCTAAAAGCCCATTATCCCGAGAGCTTATGGCTTATTAAATAAGCCCTGTAGATAAGACAATTTAGTCAGACCTTAATAAGCTTATTAAGTTAGGAAAATAAGTTGGAATCACTAAGGAGACCCTAATGGGACTTTTGTTTCACATTCGGATAAGGTTATTGGGCCAACGAGCCCAATAAGCTCAAATAAGCTCACTCGAGCTTATTAATAAGCCAAACTGTTAAATATAGTTTAAATAATCCTAACAAGTGCTTAGGAACCTTTGAAACTAGATTGGACCTTCAAATGGCTTATTTGACCTTAACGGGTCCAATAAGGCCCAATAAGCTCATTAAGCCAAAATAAGCTCATCCAAGCTTAGTTTTGGGCTGACAACAACTTGTAGGACTTATTGGAAGTAATAAAACTAGTTTTTCCACTTATTAGAATTAAATGGGCTAGAATGCACTTTTTGCAAAGTTAAGGGGCTTCAAAATATGTAAATTGCACAAACTTGGTAGGGTTAACTGTAAACCTTGGATTCCCGTATAGTTTAGGGAATGTTTTTGTCATTTGAAAATGTTAGGCGTATGTTTTAAAAAACAAGGACCATAAATGTAAATTATGTAATGTTGGAGGACTTTCATAGGACTAAAAGTGTAATTAGGAAAACTTAAGGGATTTTGAAACTGTTAATAGATCTATTTATAACACCAAGGGGTGTTTTGTAATTATGGAAAACCTAGGGGTTTATTTTATTACACAATGTGATATCTATAATCACTTACGAAACGATACGAAGTATAATATTATTCGGAATTATCAGAGTTAACTGTGACTTTAAATATGAAGTATTGATTATACAACGCAATATGTTCCAAGATCCATCAAATGATTCATTACAATTAAAAATGTACACCACCACAAAGCTGATAACCGTATATAATAAACTAGCAAATTTGGGTGTTAGTTTTAATTGAAGTCTTTAGCCTAAACTTTGTAGGACTAAGACTGGCCCGTATTTTATTAGTATTTGACGGTTATGTGATTTACTACTATTTTGCTTGGATATTATTATCATTCAGAGGATAACCATCTAAGGTGAGTATTGCCCCATGTTTTTACAATTTTTTAAAATGATTTACATCCTTTTGGGTGGAGAATTGCTTGTTTTAACTAATTAGACGCAAGTGTACATTTTTATACAATGAGTTACGTGTTTGCCTATGTTGCGGTTAACCAACTGAGCCTTTATCTGGAACTGTCAATTACTGGATTGTCGAGGCGAATGTTATTGATAGACTCTATTTGGGTTTGACAATCCCAGGTTAGGTGAATTGCTATCACGGAGACGAAGTTATACCATGTCGAATTTGGAGATGATACGGAGTTTAAAACACATTCTCGGGGGCATTCATTGGCAATATATTGCATTCATACAGGTCGAGCTTCAGTGTCATGAGCTTAGGAAAACATAATTACTTTTTATGATGTTTGCATTTGTTGCTTAATCATACACATGGAAATCTTGCGGTCCTACTATTGATTTACATAAACCTATGAATTCATGATTCGTCAGAATCTATATATACGTAATTATAAAATATATAATATATGATGGAAAATTACCAAACTACCCTTGAGGACAAAGGTAGAAAGGAAAATGTTCACAAATATATATAATATAATACGTATATTAACCGGGAAGTATGATTCCCGGGTCGTATCCCCAACGATTTGTGAAATTGAAACCACGTTTGATGTTCGGACAATGATTTGAATTGAATACAAAGATTGATTTGATTATCTACTTTTAAAATAAATAAATTATAACAATTTAAGCAAGAAAGACAATTAACGGGCAAACACCAAATTTTATCTATAACACGCAACACGGGACCCCTAATCGGAGGTCTCATAACCAAATTTCTAAAAATTTAACCTAATTATTTTTTTCCTTTTTAAATGGGGCTTAATTGACTAAAAAAGTAAGTTTAAAGAAAACTAGAATAAAAACGGAGTTGAAATGAGTGTTAAAACACGAAAAACGAGAACGTGGACGAATCCCGTTCTTTAAAAATCGAAATTTTGCCAAATTAGATCCTATGAAAGCAAAACTAATTTTCCTATGAACTTTGTGATAAAAGAAAATTTTCTAAAAAAGATTTATATTTTTTTGATTATTTTCTATTTTTTATGATTTTTTAAAGTTTTTAATGAAAATAAATGTTTAAAAATACTAAACGAACTATAAAAATTCTAGAAAAATTAAGGAAAATAGCTTATACTGATTAGAACCTAGGAAAAATAAACTCAAAATAAGTAACTTTTGTGAAGACACTTTTTATGAAAACTAAAAATAAGCACAGGAATAAGCTAAAAAGGTGACAATTTACTCTAAAAAGGTTTTTAAGCTAATTAAGCTAAAAACATGTATAAGCTAAAAACAGTCAAAGATAAGCTATAAACTACTTATAACTAATTCTAATAAGCAAATTTAAACTAAAAATAAGCAAAAACAAGAAGTTATAAGCTAAATTAAGAAATAAGCACTTAAGGCTAAACTATGAACCAAACAGTCCCTTAAGGCATTTTGAGCTTAGAAATAAGCTAGCAAATAAGCACCCTATGAAGTGAAACTTGATTTTCCTAAAAACTTGGCTTTAACTCTACTAGAAAATGCTTTTCAAAAGAGCTTAAAGCAACAAGAACTTATTAAAAAGAGCTTGTGAAATAGGCTGTTACAGGAAGTAGGCTTTTGAAAGCTTAAAAACTGAATTTTACTAAAATAAGCACACAGCCCTCAAATAAGCACCATTTTTAAAACCAAAAGCTAATTTAGAAAGCCTATAATATCTAGAAGCTAAGTCTAATAAGCTAATTAACCTAATTATACTAAAAGCTAACTGAATCTAATGATCTAAATACTAATCTCAGGAGATAACTCTTAAAGCTCAAAATCTAATTAAGCTAAATTGCATAATAAGCTACTTCAGAAGCTAGGCTTATGAAAACTTATCAACCTACTATTAAGCTACAAATTTAATTCATAAAAACAGATCATATAAGCTAAAAACCTAAAATTAGAAGCTAAGAACCACTTACTACTGTTTTTGGTTTTTTAGAAATTTTAGTGAACTTTGAATGCTAAATTAACCTAGATTATAAGCTAGAAATTGAAAAGCAAGAATTAATCTATCTAAACCTATATGTAAAATATTAACCTACTGAATTTTACCTATCAAAACCTACTTATGCTAGCTTAATAGTGATCAAAGAAAGTATGCAGTTAGGAACTGCAGTACCTATCTGATGCACTTGACAAATGTTAATGAACTACACTCAATCTCCTACAAATGCAGACCTAAAATTTCAATTCTAACATATGTAAAATTTAAAACTAAAAGCAATTGAAACTATTACAATTACTAGAAATGATTTAAGCTTTAGATGCACTTTAGACTTGACAGATTGAATCATATATAAATCTATCCTATGAAAACTCAATTAAACTGAACCTAGCTTATTAAACTTACTTAAACAAACTACAATCAGAGATTAAATCCACAAATTAAAAGCCAAAAGGCCTCTAGCAGCACTAACTTGTAGTTAGTACTGCTATGCCAAACACCCTCTTAATTTCATAGAAGTTCATTTTAGCTTATGAGAATGAGATTAAAAGCTCAAATACTAAATACCAGATAATAAGCAGCTTATGACCAACCTAATGAGCAAATTCAAATAGACAATAAGCCAGATTAATAAGCTATAAGCTAAACTATTATTTTTGGTTTTTTAGTGGTTTTTAAGACAGATTATGAAACTATAATACTAACCTAATGACTAAGCTTGAGAAACAATTATCTATTATAATAAGCATTTATAAACTAATTAAAACAGCTAATAAGTAACTAAATAAGCAAACTAAGCAATTAATAAGCAAGGACAGTATTAAGCTAATAACTAAAGAGAATAGAAAAAGAAAAAGGGAATGAAACCTGAAACCTCAGCTAAACAGAGGTAAGAGCTCAACAAGAGCTTATGTCTACAAGCTCTGGCTTATTGGAAATAAGCCAGTATAGTCCAATGAACTCTTCCTTTTCTAGTTCATCATCCAAAAGCTCCAAATCCAATAAACAAAGGTACTTATAGCTGATTTTAAGATTTGAGTAAATTAGAGCTTATTAGAGCTAAATTACAAGCTTAGAGACTTGTAAGAGCTTATGAGAGCTTGTTGTGAGCTTAAGAAACAGTTTCATTCATTAGACTTTTTATAAAAACTTTAACAAGTGAAAAGAGATTATGAAAACTAAATGATGATCTTATTAATACTCAAAACAATTACAATGCTTAAGAAATCAGATTACAAGAGCTTAAAAGGGGAAAATTACATTTTAACTAAAAACTACATAAACTTTTTTTGAAAGAAAAATTACAGGAAAAAGATATCTCTGTGTGTGAGTGAATGAGGCTATTTATAGCCTTAAGTAGATCCTTCTAGGTCCTTAGGTCTCTGCACGCTCCTTCCAATCTTGTCCGTACATTCCTTCAATGATTGGAGAACTACTCTTGGCCGTTAGATCAATTTCAAGCTTACACGGATTGCCAGTATGGCAATCCGTGATTGTGACACCTTGTGTTTCTTTAGTGAGTAGCCCGAGTGTAAAAATCCCTATATTTTATGCTTTCTTCACTTTGCCCGTGTGTCACATCAAGTGGGTTTGGACCAATGAGAACATTTTGATGACGTTTTACCCTGCCAACGTGTACTTTCACCCTTGAATTACCCAATCATATGGCCAATTTGTATTTGCCCTATGATTTTAACCCTTGGTTAAACCTTGGAGACGATGAACAGTAACAACTAGAATTCCCGCGTAAATTCCTTTTATAAAAGGAATGTTTGACTTTTCCTTTTTTACCCGGGGCGAAAAAAAGTTTGACTTTGGGCTTATAAGGGCTTTGGGCCGGTGTTGTGGGATTGGGCCTGGCTTGGTTTAGTGTTGGATTTGTTATAAAAAAGTTAACGGGTGTTAACTTCTATTAATAGAAAGTTAACACCGTTAGGGCTTTAAGGATTGTTTTTGTAATTTGGTTAATTTTGAGGGACTGGTTTGGTGTTTTTGGGAATTTTTGTCGTTTAGTGTTGACCATGTTTGACTGAAGGTTGACTTCTCTAGTTGACCATTGACCTTTAATTATAGAATTTTCCTGGCTCTTTGCGTGCTCTTCCCGTTCCCGTGTTTTTGTGTTTGCCTGGTTTTTAACCTTTTTTCCTTGAGATTTTTGCAATATCCCTCCTACAAAATCAACCAAGACAAAACAAGCAATATTCACGCAGTTAAAGCACAATTGTGGTCTTTTTAGGGAAAATTTTTTGATAGAAAACGATAATGTTGTTTTCACACATTTCAAAATTCCCCAAACTAAGCGATTGTGTGTCCTCACGCAATGTTATATGCTCTATAACTAAATACCTCAAAACTTTCCCAACTAAGCCTTTGAAAAGTAGCAAAGACTTTTGTGGGAAAAACTAAGAAATCACAAGTTATAAAACACCCCTTTTTTCCCATTTTTCTAAAACTTTTTTTTCATTTTTTTTCATTTTTTTTTATAAATTTAATTTAGATTATTTTGACTTTCATTATTTCCATAACTATTAGGGAGAATGCCCCTAAAAGGATAAATTCATCGTCCCCAATTTTTCACTTATCCAAACCAAGCTTAAAACAAAATCATAGCTAAATATCAGTAAGGATGCTAACACTACTCATATTTGCAACTTGTGGACTTTTTACTCCCGATAATTATTATATCTTAAGTGATTGTGCTATCTTGAATTTCAACCATGCATCAACTTTTTGCAACATACTATGCTTTACGTTCCACCTTAGAATAATGAGTTTAAAGGCGAGATCATCCCATGTAGCGACTTTCGTCTTGGCACATTCCAACCTTACGGCTAAGTGACCAGGCTTTTGACACCCCACAGAGACTAGTATCGGGACTCACGGACCTTAGGTTTCAAAAACTCTTAGGTTTCCCGAATATTCATAGCTTATAAAATAAATTAGTCAAAGTACAAAAGCATATTTGAATTTAACAAAAAAAAGTCAATTTATTAATTCACACTTAATTATTCAGATATTTATGCAATTGTAACCCTCGACCTTTTAGAAGGCTGCAACAAACTTTTATCAGTCTTGGATCTTTATTCTTACTATGGGCTTTTCTTTAGAAGACTACCACATCGGTTTTGAGCCGACAAGAGGTAGTAAACTTTTATCACCCCACAGCTTTTATTATTATAATTCTATTTTTGTTTTCTTTATCATCATATAAATTTTCATTTTTTTATATATATATATGACTTCTTTTTGAAAAATTCAAGTATAAATTTGAACTAAGACTAAAATTTTTTGCTATATATTACATAAAAATTGTTGATTTAAGTTTAATCTCCAAAAATAGCACGCATATTAATCCGGTTAGGAGCTTATGGGAGAAAAAGCAACAAGTTACATACATGAGCTCTTAAGATTTCCAAATAATCCTTATTTAGCATCCTACTCATACCTAACTCTATCATTTTTCGTTCTTCGCAAAAATCGCGAACGCTTAGCCTAAAAGTTAAGGAACAAGCTAGAGCTCAACATGCTCGATCAGGTCAAAATTTACTCTTATTCTACCCAGCAAGAAAGTCAAAATTGTAATAAAAACATTTATTTTATTTTTGAAATTTTTTTAAAATTTTTCATATTTTTGAAATTTTTGTGGGAAAACGGGGTACGTGAGAACAACGGGTAAAAGTAGGTAAGATCATATCGAAGATATACTACCCCATACTAAAATCAAACATTGTCCTCAATGTTTCCTAGCCTAAGACTTAAAAACCCCATACTAGAACTCAAAAAGGTCGAATGTATAACTCAACATGAAGAAAGTATCACAAAAATCTTTAGCCGTTTATTAAGTGTGCTATAAGATAAATGTTAGTCGATAATAATCTTTAGGATATCAGATTTCCCCAAACTAATAGCAAGCAAAGGCTAGGAAGCTCGAGTGGACAGGGACAAAACACCGAACACGAGAGTCTTCAGAAAATTTGGGTCAATCCTGCAAACAATCACAAGTACAAACAACAAACACAAAGAACGGAAGAGTACAAGCCTCCTCATAACACATTAGAAGCTAGAAAGAAAAATAGAAAATGGATAAGCATGGGGTGCATCCCATGAAGTGCTTTGTTTTTGGTAACCAAGTCACATAACTTGACTCGATCCCTGAATTCGTTCGTCCTTAGGGAGAGTGTAGAGATCCTGGACTTCTTTTGGTGGTAAGTCCCCTCCGAAGTAATGCTTCACAAGATGACCATTTACCTTAAAGTTTGGATCATCAGGTTGAGATAGCTCAATGGTTTCGTATGGAAAAACTTTGGTGATGGTGAAAGGTCCTGACAAACGAGTTTTAAGCTTTCCTGAGAATATCTTTAGACGAGAGTTGAAAAGCAAGACTCGATCACCAACATTGAAAATGCGATTTTTGATCTTTGAGTCGTGAAGCTTCTTCGCCTTCCCTCCCCCCCCCCCCCCCTCCCTTTTTTTTTATTTTTTTTATAAATCAAAAGAATTCTCATAAGCTTGATCACAGAACTTCATTAAGTTCAGACAGCTGACAGCAATCCTGGTGGATCCAACCGCGGTTTTTAGAAGATCGAAGTTAGCAGTTTTAAAGCCAGTTATGCTCTATGTTCTAACCGATTGTTAAATGACCAAGATCTTTCCATATAACAAGCTTGTAAAGGCGTATAACCAGATTGATGTCTTAAAGCGTAAGAAATGCCCCACAAAAGCATCGTGTCTAATTTGTCAGACCATGAGGCACGGTTTTCTCCAACCGTCCTTTCTAGAATATGTTTTAAACCTTGATTGGACACCTCCACTTGACCACTCGTTTGAGGGTGGTAAGCGGTAGCTAGACGATGAGTGACCCCATACTTAGACATTACTTTAGCAAATTTGTCATTACAGAAATGGGTCCCACGATCGCTTATAATACCTCTTGGTGTTCCAAATCAGGCAAACAGAGATTTCAAAAACTTAACTACAACTCTAGCATCATTTGTGGGGAGCGCCTTTGCTTTGACCCATTTTAAAAGACAATCAACAGCTACGAGGATGTATTTATTTCCTCTTGAAGATGGTAATGGTCCCATAAAGTCTATGCCCCAAACATCAAAGATTTCACACACTTGGATAGAATTTTGAGGCATCTCATCTCGTTGTGAAACTTTTCCCTGACGCTGTCATGAGTCACAGTTTTTGACTAACTCATGGGCATCTTTTTAGATTGTGGGCCAATAGAATCCGGCATCAAATACTTTCCGAGCGGTGATTATTGGCACTAATGATGGCCCCTGTGGTCCTTCACTTCATGACAAGCTTTGAGAATATCATTAGCTTCTTGCCCATGTACACATCGTCGAATGATTTGATCCACACAAGTACGAAAAAGATAGGGATCGTCCCAAAAATAATGTTTGACATCCTTAAAAAACTTTCTCTTTTGTTGAGTTGACATTCCCTTGATGATAAAATTCCCCGCATAGAAATTTGCATAGTCAGCAAACCATGGGGTACTTTTACTAGATATAACTCCAAGAGTTTCTAAAGGAAAATGTTCATTAATGTCCTTGTTTTCTAACACATCCTTATGAGGATTCTCAAGTCTAGATAAATGATCTGCCGCAAGGTTTTCAGCTCCTTTCGTGTCAATGACATTGAAATCGAATTCCTAAAGGAGGAGAACCAATCTTAGCAATCTTGCCTTGGCATCTTTTTTGGCAAATAGGTACTTAAGGGCGTAATGGTCCGTATACACTATGCTTTTATTCATGATGTGGTATGACCAGAATTTTTCGAAAGCGTACACCACGACTAACATTTCCATTTCTATTATGGTGTAGTTTGATTCCGCCCCGGTCATTGTTTTGCTTGCATAATGTATAGGCCTAAAGTGTTTCTCAATTCGTTGCCCCAGAACCGCACCTATGGCATAGTCGCTTGCATCGCACATAAGCTCAAAGGGTTGGTCCCAGCTGGTCCCACTGAAAAGCTTAAATGCATTCTTCGGAGAAAATGAAAGGAGTGTTTTTCTCAAGGAGATAAGTCATGGGTCGAGAAATTTTTGAAAAGTCCTTGATGAATCTGCGATAAAAACCTGCATGTCGGAGAAAACTCCTAATACCCTTGACGGTAGTTGGGTGAGGTAACTTAGCAATGATGTCTATTTTGGCTTTGTCGGCTTCTATTCCTTTCTTTGAAATTTTGTGTCCAAGAACGATGCCTTCTTTCATCATAAAATGGCTTTTTTCCCAATTTAGAGCCAAATTAGTGTCTTTTCTAAATTGGAAAGGCACGTAGAAAAAGAATTTCCGAAAACTGAAAAGTCGACCATGAAAACTTCCATCGTCTTTTCAGTCATATCATGGAAGATAGCCATCATACACCTCTGGAACGTGCCTGGTGCATTGCATAAGCCGAAAGGCATGCGGCGGTAAGCAAACGTTCCGTATGGGCAGGTGAATGTGGTCTTTTCCTGATCTTTCGGATCGATTGGTATTTGAAAGTAACCCGAGAAACCATCGAGGAAACAATAGTATTCATTTCCTGCGAGTCTCTCGAGCATTTGATCCATAAACGGCAAAGGGAAGTGGTCTTTCCGGGTGGCTTCGTTCAACTTACGATAATCAATACAAACTCTCCATCCCGTTACAAGTCTAGTTGGTACTAGCTCATTTTCATCATTGGTCACTACGGTCATCCCTCCTTTCTTTGGCACACAGTGCATTGGGCTTACCCAAGGACTATTCGAGATTGGGTAGATTAATCCAGCGTCAAGAAGTTTTTCAACCTCTTTCTTAATGACATCATGGATCTTTGGATTAACCCTTCTCTGATGTTGGACCGCTGGTTCGTAGTCCTCTTCCATAAGAATTTTATGAGAACAAAATTCCGGGTTAATACCCTTTATGTCGGAGAGTTTCTAAGCGATTGCTCGCTTTCGGGACTTTAGAACCTTTATGAGAGCGGTCTTTTCATCGACACTCAAATCTTTGGAAATTATGACTGGCAACTTGTTGTTGTCTTCTAAAAATGCATATTCGAGATGAGGCGGTAAGTCCTTAAGTTCGACCTCAGGAGGTTCATCAATTGAAGATTTGGCAGTTTTAGCTTCACAAATTTTAAGTTCCTTTCTATTTTCCGGCAAATAATTTCCTTGGTTTGGAGGAGGTGAAGGATCACTATTAAGGAGTGCTTCGAGAATAAGAATGTCCCCTTCTGGGTCATAATAGGATTCATCAACTTCCGGTGAAGTTGGATCGTCGGCTAGAGCAAGAAAAGCATCAGCTTCTTCTAGAAGTAGAAAATCACTATCCCCAAAAGGAGTGAGAGTCGGAGAAGAATTTGAAACTATCGAGTCATATCCGGGAGTGGGATTACCACTTGCGATCACGTTGGAAAATCCTAGAACTTCCTGAGAATACTCCTCACAAGCTAATTCAACAACGTCGATTCGGTTCGCCGTCATATCATTATAATTAGCTGAGTATCTCGAAGTTTGATCAAGATTGTACGTAATGGCCTCATTGTCTACTCGAAAGGTTAATTCACCTTCGTACACGTCTATCAAAGCACGAACGGTCTTAAGAAAACACCTCCCGAGAATTAGAGGTACTCGAGGGTCTGGTTCAAAATCTACGACCACGAAGTCGGCTGGAAACTGGAATACACCAACTTTAACGTTGACATCTTTAGCAATACCGATTGGTCTTGAGATCGAACGGTCCGCTAGTTCTAGTGTCATGCACGTCGGAGTCAGGTTTGGAAGGTTGACCATTTTCCACACGGAAAATGGCATGAGATTTATGCTTGCGCCAAGATCGGCCAAGGCTAAGCACTCATCCATTCCGGGAAATTTACATGGAATAAGGAATCTGCCGGGGTCACCAAGTTTTTTGGTAACTTGTTAAGTATGACCACCGAGCAATGTTCATTCAAAGGGGTTCTAGCTATCTCACTAAGCTTTTCTTTATTTTTGATTAAGGCTTTAAGAGTTGAAGCAAATTTGGGCATTAAAGTCAAAGCATCCATGAAACTAATTTCGAAACTCATATCTTTAAAGATTTCGTAGAATTTCTCAATTTGTTCGTTAGTATTTTCACGGCTTTTCTCATCATTTCGCCTTGAAGGATAAGGAATCGACGATTTTGGGTTAGGCATCGGAGCACTAACGGGAGCAACAACTGGCTCGGAAACCGGATTTTGGTTTTCAACTGGGATAACCGGAGGTTGGACGTCTTCGGTAATTTCGTTATTAGTAGGAAAAATTGTGTCCTTTGTCACCTCAGTTCTACGTTCCACTACTTTAGGAGAAGAAGTAGGAATCGTAGGTCCTTGATAAGCAACACCGCTTCGGGTAGTAATACCCTTCAAGTCTTCCTTCGGGTTAGTAATGGTGTTACTTGGAAGAGAACCTGAACTCGAAGACAAAGCGGTATTGGAATTTACGAACTTAGAAAGCATTTTCGTTAAATTTGTCATCTGGTTTTGTAAACCTTGGCCTTGATTTTGCATATTCCTTAATATTGCATCATTAGCCTTAACATAATTCTCAAAATCGGTCTTTGAAACACCTTGCATTTGCGGAGCGGAAACTTGATAAGGGTGAGCTTGGTAAACCGGTGGTTGACTAGTCGGAGGTTGATAAACTTGTCCTTGGTAGAAGTTATTTCCACGGTTTTGATTGAAATTGGTTCCCCGATTTTGGTTGAAATTATTTCCTTGATTCTGATTGAAACGGTTTTGATTGTTTTGAATAGGAGGAAATCCATGAGGTCGGATTTGGTTTGAAACCATCGGAGGTCTAGAATTGGTATTTCCTTGATTGAAATTAGCTGCAGCAGCTTGTGAAACGTACTCTTGAATGTTGTCTCGATAAACATTGCCATCGGTGGCTGGACAATTTCTATAAGAATGAGCACCTCCACAAGTTACACAACTCTGCTCGACCGCTTTTACGGGCACGGGAGCTTGGGCTTTTTGCTTGTCGATAAGCATAGTCTTCATCATATTCTTAAGTTCAGAAACTTCGGTTGTAAGAGCAGCAACATCGGGTGAAATTCCGGGGGTAGATGAATTCGAACTCACTTTGGCAACGACTGCCTTGTTTCGTGAATTACGAACTTTGGATTTACTCTCGATAATTTTCAAGCATTCACGAGGCATCTTATCCAAAAAGTTTCCACCTGCAGCGGAATTCAACGAATCTTGATCATTAGCATTCAAAGCATTGTAAAACGTATCTAATTGATGTAGTTCTGAAAATCCGTGATGTGGACATGCTCGAAGAAGGTCATTAAATCGATCCCAAGCCTCGTAAAACGATTCATCAAATCTTTGTTGAAATCTCGTGATTTCGTTTCGAAGATTTGTCGTTTTTGAAGGAGGAAAGAATTGATTAATGAATTTTGAAACAAGATCATCCCATATTAAAATTGATCGAGGAGGTTCTTTTTCTAGCCAAATCCGGGCTAAACCTTCGAGAGAAAATGGGAAAAGCATAAGCTTAATTGTCGTGCTCGGGACGTCCGGCAATCTCATTGTTGAGGTGATCTTATTAAAATAACAGATGTGAGCATGTGGATCCTCTTTATCATGTCCGAAAAACTGCTTGTTTTGAACAAGATTGATCAAACTATGCTTTAACTTAAAATTAGCATTGATTTCGGGAATTACGATTGCATCCTCGTACCCCTCGGTGGGTGCTTGGAGCAATTCCGCCATAGTTCGGTTATCAGCCATTGGAGCTAGGGGAGGATTATCAAAAGGTTCTTCTAAATTAAATGGTTCTACAACAGCCGGTGGGGCTTGTTGTTGATGGTTACAATTGCGGGTTTGAGAACGAGTGCACATGCACAAAGTAGAAAAAGAAAATTTTAAACTAAAAATTTTTTATTTTTATTTTTTTAAACAATCTATTTTAACGGATAACGAGAAGACAACTTAAATCAAATAATCAAATTTACTTCACTGTAACTCTTAAAAATTTTACTTTTTAAGGTGAGTCGTTCCTCGTAAATGACACAAATTGCAAGTTTTTAAATCTTTAATTCGAGTTGGGAACTTACTAATGGATAATACCTCAATTGAAGGTATTATTTGTTGGTGTTTTTTTTTACCAACTTTGTTTATTTTATTATATTTTTTTATAGACAATTTTTTATATTTTTGATTTTTTTTATGATAATTATACTAATAAAAGAAAAGAAAATATTTTTTACTTTTTATATATTATAATTTTTTTTTGTATTTTTGAATTTTAAACAAAAACAAAACTTTCGAAAACGAAAGAGTCTTCAAATCACGATCAACAAACTTCAAACGAAAGAATCTTAGTCACAAATCCCCGGCAACGGCGCCAAAAATTGATTGCTAAGTAAAGCAACACACGTAATTATAAAATAAAATATGATAGAAAATTACCAAATTACCCTTGAGGACAAAGGTAAAAAGGGAAATCTTCACAAATATATATAATATAATACGTATATTATCCGGGAAGTATGATTCCCGGGTCGTTATTCCCCAACGACTTGTGAAATTGAGACCACGTTTGTCGTTCAGACAATGATTTGAATTGCTAATGAAGATTGATTTGATTATCTATTTCTACAAATTAAAATCAATAATTAAAATAAGCAAACAATAACAATTAAGCTAGAAAACAAATAACGTGCACGAAGAAAACGCGACAAATAAGCAATTAAACTAATATTTAATCCTACGAATGCAATTTAATTTCTAAACCTAACTTAAGACAGAAGAAAATTTTAAGAAAAAGAAAATTATTTTTTTTTATTATTTTTGTATTTAGTATTAATTAAAAACTAATTTAATGATTAAAAATCCTAGAAAATAACAAATTAATTCCTAAAAATTCTAAAAAATGATTTTTACTTTAGAAAAATCTAAAAAATGATAAAAACTCAGAAAACTATTTTTAACTATCTTTAATATTAAAATCCTATTTTTAAAAACTAAATTAAAAAGCTTAAAAATGAAATTAAAAATCTAAAAAGGGTAAAAATGATTTTAATGCTTATAAACCTAAAAGTAATTATTCTAAAACTAAAAACTATTTTTTTGTATTTTTAAAAATTATTTTTCTATTTTTTATTGATTTTCGAAACTTTTAAACTAAGAAAAATTAAACAATTAAAGGGAAAATTTTGGAAAAATCACAAAAAGTACTAAACTAAGCAAAGAACAAAGGAAAATTAAGAAAAGGTGAAAAGCTAAATGAATAAGCCCTAAATAAGCCTAAACTAGCTACGGCTTTAATTAGAAAGCTAAAAACCAAAAAGAGTTTAAAGATAAAATGGAAACAAATCCTAATGGATGAACTAATGTAGCACAATGGTTAAAATAAGCTAAAAATAAGCACTTTTAATAAAAGAAACTTTTTATGAACCCTAAATAAGCTAAAAAAACAGCTTATAATATGACAGAAACTACTTAACTACTATTTTTGGTTTTTTTTCTTAAACTAAATAAGCTAATAGACTAAAATAAGCTAAAGTTAAGACTAATTAAGCTATAATATGCTAAACCTAAGCTAATGAACTAATTAGAACTAAAAATAAGCCAGCAATAAGCTAGAAGACTAAATAGGCTCTTTTATTAACACTAGTAACCAAACAGGCTCTAAAGGGATCTTTGAGCTTATTTTTAGATAAGCTCTTGGATCCTTGTGGGGAAATGGCTTATTGAAGCTTATTCTACAACTAATAAGCTTCTTAAAAATGCTTCTGAAAATGATTTTGAAACAAATTAGCTTAATGAAAAAGCACTATCAAAACAGACTTAAGATTTAAATCATGCTGAGTTTTACTTTGAAAATGAAAAGACAAAAGGCAATTTTGCAGCTTAAAATTAGATGACAAAATAAGCTAGAATTTAAAAACTAATTGCAAACTTGTAAACTATGATATATAAGCTACTTTTATGTTGAAAACTAAAACCTAAATACTATTTTAACCTACTGAAAATTAAACTAGAAAATGACCTATTGTTTTTTTTTTTTGCTACTGATGTAGTGTGCACTATTTTAACATAAATCACCTAGACTAAATTCAGGCTAAAGTAACTTATCTCTATAACTTTAAAAACACCTAAACAAAAGCTAAGTAGGCAATGATTAATACTAGGATTGATTAAAGCTTAAAATGTAAAATAATTTAGCAGATTTGGACTTATATCAAACTATCTTATGAACACTTGATTAATCCTAATCCTAGCTCATAAATCCAGCTTAAACAATCTTAGTTGAAAGATTAAATTCAAAATCCAAAGACCAAGTGGCCACTAGCAGTATTAACTTGTGGTTAATACTGTTGTGCCAAACACCCCTTTAACTAGACTCAAAATCATTTTGGCTTATGAAAAAGAAATTAAGAGCTTAAATCCTAACTACCAGATAACAAATAGCTTATAACAAATCTAATTAACCTATTTCAACAAACAATTAAGCCAGAATTAAAGATCTAATAACTATACTTATATATTTTTTTCTTTTTGACAGATTAGAGACAAAAAACAATAAAACTAAGATCTAAGCTATATAACTAGAAAACAAATGATCAAACAAACTTAATAGGCACAATAAGACAGATTTAAGCACAATTAAGCAAGAGATAAGCTGAAAATAAGCAAATTTAAACTAGAAATTTAAGACAGAAATGGAAATAGGGAACTTACAGTTGCCTTAGCTAAACAAAGGCCTAAATTGCAAAAAGAACTTGTCTACAGCTCTAGCTTATCACAAGGATAAGGTAGTAAGGGTCCCATAAGCTCTTCCAGAATAAGCTTATCATCCAAAAGGCTTAAATCCATTCAGCAAGGGTGTTAAACTGATTTTAATTGTTTAAGTAGATTAGATGACTTATTGAGCTCAAATCTAAGCTTAAAGACTTAGATGATCTAGAGATAAGCTTGTTTACAAGCTTATGAGTAGTTTGAAAGCTTATAGAACAGTTTAACAAAGCTTTTGGAAACAAGTGAACATAATAAGCAAGAACATATTTTATTGAGTAAACTAAAATTTCATTGATATTCAAAAAACAGATTACAAATTATTGAAAAACAAGATTACATTTAAAAATTAAGCTAAATTACATTATAAGCTAAAATTTTATATGCTATAATCTATAAGATAATTTTTAAACTACTCATAGATAGATTCTTTTGAGTGAGTCATTGCTTTTATTTAGCCACTGAGGGAAGTTCTAGGTCATGGAGGTTGTTACACGCCCCTTGTTTCAATCTATCACTTGATTCTTTCTTACATCATGGATGCCATTTTTACCACCGTTTGGAATCAAAAATATTATCACGCGGATTGCCAGCGTGGCAATCCATGATTTGACCCTCCTGTGCTTCTTTTGTACGTATTTTAGTACAAAAATCTAGCCCTTGGTGTGTTTTCTTCATCCACGTGGCATTCTCCTTGAGGGGTTTCCACCAATGAGAGCATTTCTTGACGTATAACTCTGCTATGTCAGTCTTTATCACTTGAATTGTCTCTCCACGTGGTCAATTTGCATTTGCCCTTTGTTTTAAGCTTGAGGTAAATCGAAGAAGACGGTGAACAGTGGTAACAAATTTTCGCGCGTAATTTTCTTTTATAAAAGGGTGTTTGACTTTTTTTCTTTTTACCCGGGGTTTGATGTTTGACTTAGGGCTTATATAAAGGAATTGGGCTTGGGTAAGTTTGGGCTCGGGCTTGGATTGTTTGGTTATAAAAAAAAGGTTAACGGGTGTTAAGTGGATTTATGTAAGACTATTTTTGCAATTTGGTTTTCTTTGAGGGACTATTTTGGGAAATTTAGGATTTTTCTCTTTTTATGGTTGACTTTGGTTGACCGAGGGTTGACTTTGTTAACCTTTGATAGCATTCTCCCAGCTCTTGTATTCTCTTTCCTCTCCCGTGTACGTGTTTATCCGGTTTTGACTGTTTTCTTAAGATTTTTGCAGTATCCGTAC
>BQNB010089826.1:0-27309 GCA_026074375.1 Tanacetum coccineum
AATCACATTGTTATAAGATAACCAAGTAAGTAAAGAGTTTGTAGACAAGCATGTATTCCCCCTCGCGGGTTTATAAACACTCAAAAGATTTAAAAGCCAGGTTATGAACTCACATTGATGATGAAGAACGATTGGCAGATAGGCATCTAATATGCACAATACGAACGGAAGACGAAGCGGCTCGATCAAGAAGTTGCAATTAATCTTAACAGCTAAGTCCCACTAGCCTAGGATAATGAATTTGGGTTTCCCGATGGATAGTCACCTCAACACGTCACGTTGAATAAAGATTCAGATTTAATGTTGTAATGGTTTGGTGGTTGGTTAAATAAATAAATTGAAAATATACGCAAAGTGTGTAATATATAGTCGTTATATATTACATATGAAAAATAACACTTATATAATTCTTACCGTGAATTATATCACAAAGACGATCAATCCAAAGATTAATTTAAAGTATATAACACTTTGTAGGTATTATATAAATATAAAGAACGTGAGAAAAATAACTGAAGCAAAACAATTCGACACGTTTTCAGAAATCACCAATTAAATTAATAAAACGTTCTTGCGTAAAAGTGGACCCACGTCTTAAAGTTACAGTTTAAACAATCGATGTTTGTAAAGCTTTTACGACAATCATGATGTTATCTTCTAACTGACATTTATAAAATATAAAATACTATTTTATAAATTTATATTTCGTTTCCTCGACAGTTCGCGTCTTAAATACTTATCTTTTTGTAAAAGTATAGTTTTTGTCCGTTGTCAAGTTTTTGTATAGTTATATTTTAATATATCTTTAAAACATATCTTAGTCCCTTTTACCGGGTTTAAAATAATAAGAGTTTTAGTAAAACGTTACTAAATATAGCAAATTATATAAATTTCGCCATGACCTTTCCGTTTATAAAACGATCCCAAGTCGAAAGACTTTGTTGCAAATCCATTTTCCCAATTCAATTCAATAGAAAACATCCTAGTAAATTTCAAGCGTATTTATTTATTATTGTCGTTATTTACATATTATAAGTTCGTTACGAATCGTAGCATTTTAAATTCGTCACAAGTCTAATATAATATATCCGAAAATAATAATTTATCACATTTATTTAACCAACTTAAACCACCAATATCTATTCAGTTTTAATATTTATAAAACTTTATAATATATTTATTTACCTATTTGAATTAACCTAAACGCGCCCTTATTTTCATGTTGCTCACCCAAACGCACCCTTATTTTTGAGACTGCCGAACCAAACACACCCTATGGCGGTTTATAGCTAACCCAAACGCCCCAAATCGGTTCCTACACCAACCAAACATACCCTAAGCTGCTTCTACGTCAAACCCAACGCACCCTTGGCTGTCAACCCGCAACCAAACGCACCCTAACGGCCGTCCCAGCAAAACACAACCCAAACGAACCCCAGCTGCTAACCACAAAAACAGCCGCACCCTTGGCTGGGAAAGACCGAACGCACCCTTGCGGGTCTGACCCGCAACCCAACGCACCCTAGGCTGGTGACAGAAACCAAAACGCACCCTTGTGGGTGGTTGGCAGCCTAGACAAACGCACCCTAGTTGGCTGCTATAACCCCTTTGGTGGTGGTGGTTTTTACCACCGAAACAAAACATCTCTCGCTGCTATAACAAACCACACGCACCCCTTGGTGCTTAGCAAGATCAAACGCACCATATTTGAGTCGAAACCCCGGAACAAACACCCTTATTCGGGGCTGAGAGCGAAACCAAGCCCACCCTTAGTGGTGGCTGTCGTCGGAGAAGGGAGGGGGAGGGGAAAACCGCGAGTGAGGGCGAGTGACTATGGGGAACGGGTAGATCCGGTGGAGAGAAATACTGTTGGGAGTTGGCCGGAAAAGTCCGCCGGAAAAGTTTTCCGGCGGCGGCGCGACGGTGGTGGCCGGATCCGGCGGTGGTGGTGGCTGGCCGGATAATGTGGAGAGGGAGAAGAGACATGTGTGTGTTTATAACATGAAAAAATGAAAAAAATTTATAAACTTTTTATTTATATTAAAACTTTTAAAATGAATTATAAAGTGTATAATAGTTGAGGGTTAAAAGTGTAACTTTTTATTATACTTTTGATAAAATGCGGTTCGAGACTCGTTTGGGCGACTTAACTAATGATTCAACGCGCGAAACTTGCGCCATTGTTTTCCGAATCATTTTTCCGATAAAAATGAGTATTTACACGATTTTATTTCATAATTGTTTCATAACATTTATTTAAAATGCTTGTTATTCATATATATATTTTTCCGATAAACTTTATCCGTAAAATGAATTTTAACTTCAATAATTGCGTTTTTAACAAACGTTTTCGATTAACAATATAATTAATTTATTAAATATTTTTATTTAATAAATTATGATAATTAAATATAAATTTAATTATTTTGGGTCGGCACGCGTTGTGCTCAAAATTTTGCGAGGACATTTCAGTCACCTTCTGACTGTTTTCGGATCTCGGTCAAAACTAAAAAGTTGTCAGGAATGTCGTTTTACATCAAATTGCTTTAGAGTCCGAATAATGAAAACGTGCTTTAGATGGTCGTTCTTATAAGTCAAGCCAGACCCTAAAAGTCAACGATTGAAATCGTCATTCAAAAATTCGAAAATTCTCGGATGTTACAGTACCTACCCCTTAAAGAAATCTCGTCCCGAGATTAAATTCGTGTTATCCGATTGTGTGACAAAGGAAAGACTTAAGGTTTAATAACTCGTTCTAAACAAGACGCTGATAACTTTATTCAGCAAAATTCGGTGTTTCTACACTTCTCAATCTACCAAAAATTTTGGCTAGGTTTGTCCAGGATATTTAATCCATCAAAATGGGTATCTCAAAATATATCATTACAGATCTTATGCCTGGTATAACCGCGTTATATGGAAAGTCTCATTATAGTGAAAACCTCAAGAAGAATTCTAATTTAATTATATCTATTATTTTCTATTTAATTAATTTTTTTTTCTTATGTTTATATTATTTTTTTTTTTCTTATTTATTCTTTTTTTTAATTCTCTATTTTTTGTGATTTTCTTATTTTATATCTAACAATTTTAAATTTTTTCTTATCTATTCTATAATATTTTTTCACTATATAAATAATCATTTTCTTTTTCATTTTTTTTATAATCATTAATTTATATTATAATCTTTTCTTATTTCTTTATTATAACTTTATAAATTTTTATATATATAAAAAAACCAAAAAACAAAATAAATAAAAAAACAAAAACAAAAACAAAAACCCAAAAAAAATATAAAAATAAATAAAACCAAAACCCACCACACAAAAAAACAACATTTCTTTTTTTAAATAATGTTTTCTTTCCTATATTTTTAATTTTTCATTTTATTTAATTTTAATCTATTTTAATATTTTTATTTTCTTTTTCTTTATTTTTCATTATTTTTTTTTTATTAGAATTTATTAATTATAATTCCTTCTCATAATTTTTTTAATATTTTCATTTTTTTTTTTTCTTTTTGTATTTTTTTCTCATTTTAAATTTATTTAAAAAATTTTTTTTTTTTTTTTAATTTTAATAATTTTCATCTTTCTTTTTCTTATCTCAATATTTTTCATTAATTTATTTATTTTATTTTTAATATATCTTTATTTTTTTCATTTTATTTCTTTTTATTTTCTCTTATATATTATCTATTTTTATTTTTTTTTTTTCTTCATCTTATTATTTCATTATTAATTTTTTATTTTCTAATAATTTTTTCTTTAAATTATATTTTTTTTTTTTATTTTCTTTTTCTTTAAATTATTTATTTTTCTATTTTTCTTTTCATATTTTGATTTCATTTTTATTTTTTTTTTCTTAAATCTTTTTTCATTTTCTCATTTTTTTTTTAATACTAATATATTTTATTTATTCTATTTTTTTTTATTTTTCATCTTCTTTTTTTATTATTCTAATTTTCTTTCTTTTTTTAAATATTTTTTCTCTCTTCTTTTTCTTCTTTCTTTTATTTATCATAAATTATTATTTAATTTTTTCTCTAATCTTAACTATTTTATTTCTTTTCTTTTATTTTAATATTTCTTTTTTAATTTTTTTTATACTTTTTTCTTAAATTTTTCTTAATTTTTCAAATCTTCAATTTTTTTTTTATATTTATAATTCTGATTAACTATTTTTTTTATTATTTTTTTTTTATAATTTAATTTTTCTTCTTATATATCAACTTTTTTATCTTATATCTATTTTTTAAAATTCAGATTAATTCATTTTTATACAATATATTTCTCTATATATCATTTCTCTTTTTTATTATCTTCCATATTTATAATTAATTTTTATTTTATTCTACATATTATATATAATTATTATAATCACTATAAAATCATTAATTTATCAAACAAAATATTCATTATACATCATCATAATAAAAATAATAATCAAAACAAAAACATACTATCATAATATTTCATAATATATAATATCATATATATCTATTCAATATCATTTATATATTATAATAAAATATATATAATCTATAAATCTTTTTTTTCTTTCACTCATTTCTATATATAAATATCTATTACAAAATTTATTATAAAAAATTTATTTTTACAAATATCATCTAACTACAATATTTATTACATTAAAAAAATATTATTCTTATTCATATTATACATTATTATTAATTTTTTAATTCTAATATCATAAATATCTATATATACATTATTATATTTTTTATCTTCTTTATTTATTTTTATTTATATTAATGAATACTTAATATTTTTATCTATAAAATTAAAAATATATTTCTTAATTTTATATTTCTTAATAATTTATCTAATTTTTTACTTTTTAATATATACTTTCTTATATTATATTCCTAATTATCTTTTTTAAAAATTTTTTCTTTTATTACAAATATATATTAACAATTAATCTTAAATTTTAAATTATATCTCTTAAAAAAAATATATATTTTTTAATTATTATATGTCTTTTTCTCTATAAATATTATTTTTCTTAATATTTTTTCATAAATTTATTTATAATATCAAATAATAATATATAATTTTATAATTTCCTTCTTTAATTAATTCATCAAATCTTATATTATTATAATCTATACCTCATCTTTTTAATTCATTTTTTAAAATATATCTCTTTTCTTAATTAAATTTTTTCTTTCTTTTTTTTATTTTTAAATCTTATCAAAAAAATCTATATAATTATTTTCTCTACTAAAAAATATTTATATATATATAATATATTTCTATTTTATTTATTAATTTAATTATTATTATAAAATTTTATTTTTTAATATTTAATTATATTTCTTTTTCTCTTTTAAATCTACTACTATTATTTTTTCATATTTTTCTTTTTAAATACATCTTTTAATACTATATTCTTTTTTTTATTTTCTTTTTTTTTCAAAATTTTTAAAATTTCTTATAATATTATCTTTTCTTTTATATTTTTACATATTAATATTTATCTATTTTTTTTTTATTATTTATTTTATATTTTTTTTTTCTATCTAATTTTATAATATTATTATCTTTTGATTGTGTTTTTCTTTTCTTTTCTTATCTTTTAATCTTAATCTTTTTTATTATGTTTTATCATCATCTCTTTTATTAATAAAATTATATAATATATATATTAATTTTATCTATCATCTCTATAATTATTTTTATATATTATTATAAATTAATTTTTTTCAGATATCATTTAAAATATATTTATTAAATTTTTTTCTATTATTATATTCTATTTATTAATCTATTATTTTCAATTTCTTTTAATTCATTTTAATTTTTATAAAAAAAATAATTTATATTTTATATTATTATCAAATAATATATATTACTAATTTATATATTATTTAAAATATAATATAAATTTAAATCATTTCTATTCTTTTTTTTTTTAATTTCTAATTTCAATATCTTTTCTGTTAATATTTTAATATTTTCATCTTTTTTTTTTTCTATTTTTTTTTTATCCTCTATTTTCTCCTATTTTATTAATAATTTTTTTATTGTTCTTTTCTTCTTATTTTTATTCTTTTTTTTTTTTTATTTATTTTTTTTAATTTCTATCTCTTTCATTCTTTTATATTTCTCTTCTTTTTTTTTCTATTTAATTTGTTTTCTAAATTTTTTATTTCGATTTTTTTCTAATTTTGTTTCTTCTCACATTTATCATTTTTTCTTCTTTTTTTTTTAATTTTTTCTTTAATTTTCTTTTTTATTTTATTCTTTTAATTTTTTTAAATTTTTTTCCTTATTTTTTCAAATCTTTTTTTTTTAAAAAAAATTCATATAAATATAAATTTTACTTATTTTGTAAATAATATTATCTTTTCATTATTTATAATTTTTTTCTATTTCATCTATCTTATTTTCCTCTCTTAAAATATTTTTATATTCATTTTTTTATTCTTCTTATTTCTATTTTAAATTTTTATTTTTATTTACATTTCTTTTCATTTTTTTCTATTTATTTTTATTTTTTTTTTCTAATTATTTATAATTTTTTTTTTTTCAAATTTCTTTTTAAAATTTTTTAATATATTTTATTTCTTTATTTATATTAATTTTATTTAAATTTTAATATATAATTTTTTTAATTTAATAATCGTCAATATTTTTTTCAATTTTTTTCATTCTTTATTATTTTATTTTCCTTTTCTTATTTATTATCTTTTTCTATTTCAATTTTTATTTTTTTCTTATTCTATTTTTTTCTATTCTATATTTTTAAAATTTTAATCTTTTAATCTCAATTCTAAATTTCTTTTTATTATTTTTTTTCCCATTAATCTTCTTTCATTTTTTTTTTTTTTTTTTTCTAAAAATTAAAATTTTATCTCTTTAATTTTTAATTAAATCATATCTATAAAATTTTTTTCTTTTATTTTTTATTTATTTTAATTTCATTAAATTTATTTTTTTTATTCTTTTTTATTTTTTTTCTTTTATTTTATTATTTTTTCTTTTTTCTTTTTTTATTAATTTTAATCTTTTTATAATTTACAATTTTCATTTTTCTCATTTTATTTTCATTATTAAATCTAAATTTTTATTTCTTTTTTTTTTTTCTTTATCTTAAATTTATTATTTCTTTTAAATTTCCATTCTATTTTATTTTTTTCTCACTTTTTATTTTTCTCTCGTTTTTTATTAATAATAATATTTATTTTTATAATATTTTTTCTTTATATTTTATTTTATTTTATTCTTTTTTTTTTTTTTTTTTTCTACGGATTTAATCTTTTTTTTTTTTTTTTTATTTTATTATAATTATCTTTTTCATTTTTTATTTATTTTTTTTATTTTTTTCTATATATATTTTTCCTTAAATTTTTAAATTTATTTATCAATTTTTCTTCTTAAATTCTAATTTTTATATTCTTTTAAAATTTTTATTTATAATTTTTATTTTCCTTAATTTTTATTCTTTTCTCAATTTTTATTTTATCATTTTATTTATTTTCATTATTGAATTTTTACTAATAAAATTTTACTCTTTTCCACATATTCTTCATTTATTTTCTTGCTTTTCATTTTAATTTTTTATTTTTTTTTATTAAATATTTTTTTATTATTTCATTTTTAATTTTTATTTATATTTTTTCCTCTTATTTTTTAATTAAAATTTCTCGTTATTTCTTTTTCATTAATTTTTATTTTCAATTAAATATTTTATCTTATTATTCTTTTTTCTATTATATAAAAATTTATATTTTTCTTTCTATTTATTTCTCAAAAATTCTTATTCTATTATTTTCTGATCGTTAATTTTCTATTTTTTTATTTTTTAATTTTTTTTTCTTTTAATCTTTAAATATTTATTTTCATTATTTCATTTTTTTTTTTTTTCTTATTTTTTTTTTTATTTCTTATTTAATAAAACATATTTTTTTTTCTTTTTCTTTAAATATTTATTATTTTTTAAATCTTCTTTCTTTTCTAATATCTGTTTTTTTTCATTTATTATCTATCATTTTTTTATATTTTAATTTTTATCAAATAAATTATTAATTCAATTTTTAATTTTTTTTTTTTTTTTTTTAATTTTCTTCTTTTTCTTCTAATATTATTTTTCCTTCCTTATCTTTGCTTATATTTAAATTATATTTTTAAATCATATTTTTTTTATTTTATATATTTATTTAATTTATTTTTTTTTTATTTTTTTTTATTTTCATTTATTTATTTTTTTTTTATTTATTTCTCTTTTTTATTTTTTTTTTTCAATATCTTTTTTTTTTTCTTTCTTTAATTATATCTAAATTCTATTTAAATTTTTCATATATATTTTCATCATTTTTTTTAATATTTTAAAATTTTTAATTTTATATTTTTTTTTCTTATATTTTTTTTATTCATCGATTTATCATTTTCTTAATTCTCTTATTTTTTTTCTTTTATTTTGTTTCTTTATTTTTCTAATTCTTAATAATTTTTTAATTTCTTTATCTTTCATTTTTTAAATTATTTTATAAATTTTCTTATTCGTTTTATTATTATTTTTTTTTTTTTTTTTTCTATATATTTATTTTTTCGTTTTTTCATCCTTTTATTTAATTTTTTTATTTTTTTCTTTTCATTTTATTCTTATTATTTTTTTTTTTTTTTATTTTATATTTTTTTATTTATTTTTTATTCATCTAATCTATTATCAATTTTTTTATTTTTCTAATAAATTTTTTTCTTTTTTTTTTTAATTTTCTCTTGTTTCTTATTTTTTTTCTTTATATTATTTTTTTTTTTTCTCTTTTTATTTATCTTTTATTAAAAATTTATTTTCTTTTCATTTATTTTATTTTTTTATCTTTTCTCTATAACTTTTTTTTTTAATTTATTTTTTTTTTTAATTTATAATCGATCATTTATTTTTCTTTAATCTATTTTCTTTTTTTTTTATTTCTTTTTCTTTTTTTTTTCTTAATTTTTCTTTTCATAATAATTCTTATATTATTTCTTTTATTTATCTAAATTATCTTCTTTAATAATTTAGTTTTCCTATTCATCTATTTAGTCTATTTATTTTTTTTATTATTTATATTTAATTCTTCTTTAAAATTTCTCAATTTTTTCTTTTTTTAATTTAATCTATTAATTAAATTTTTATCTTTCTCTTTCTTAATTTTATTTTTATTTTTTTAAATTTGATTAATTTATTTCTTATTTTATATTTTTCATTATTCTTCATTTTTTATTATTTTTTTTCTTTTTAAATTTTTCTTTTCTTTATTTTATATCTATTTTTTTTTCTTTTATCTTTTAATTAATATTCCTTTTCATTTACTTTCTATATTTATTTATATTTTAATTCTTTTTATTTTTTATTTTTTTATTATTTCTTTTTTATTTTTTTCTTTTATCATTCTTTTTAATTTCATTATTTCTATTTTTAATCTTTTCAATTCTATATTTTTTTTCTATTTAATTTTTTCTTTTTTTATGAATATTCTTTTTTATTTATTTTTATGTTATTCAAGCTTTCTATATTCCTTTTTTTCTTATTTTTATATAATATTCATATTTTTTTAATAAATAATTTCTTCTTTTTTATTTTTTTTAGATTTTTGTATTATTTTTTTCTCAAAATTCAAATTTTTTATTATTAAATTTTTTATTCTAAATTATATCATAATTTTTTTTTTGTTTTATTATTTTTAATTTTCTTCTTTTTTTTAATTTCTATATTATATTTCTTATCATTTTTTTTTTTAATTCAATATCTTATTATATATTTATCAATATTTATTTTAATTTTCTTTTTATAATATTTAATTAATATTTTATCATTTATTTTTTTGATTTATAACTTTAATATATTCTTTTATAAAAACTTTTTATTTCTATTTTTATTTTCAATCATTTTATTTATTTTTTTTCTTTTTTATTTTCTTTCTTTTTTATTTTTCTTCTTCTCTCTTATTATTAAATTATTTTTTTTTTCTTTTTTCTTTTTCCTATCTACTTATTTTTTATTTATTTATTTTTTTTATTTTAATTTATTAATTTTTTTTTTTTAATAATTTTTTGAATTTTTATTAACTTCACTTTCATTTTTTTTTAATTTCTTATTATTTTTCTAAATTTCTAAATCTATTTTTTATTTTTTAATTATTTTTCTTTTAATTTTTTTTTTTTAATTTCTTTCTTTTTCTATATTTTAACTTCTCTTATATATATATACTTTTTCATATTATCTATTTTTTTTTTTTATCTTTTTTTTTATTCTTCTTTTATCTTTAATTTCAAAATTTATTATTTATTCTTTTCTTTTTTTTATTATTAAAATATAGATTTTTCTGAATTTATTATTTTTAATTTTTTTATCTTTTTATTTTTAATTCTTAATTATAATTATTTATTTCTTATTAATCTTCTTCTTTATTCTTAATTTTATAAATATTTAATTTTTTTTTTTATCTTTTTTTTTTTTAAATTCTTTTTTATTTTATTTTTTCTAATTTTTTAATTATCTATTATTTTCTTATTTTTTTTATTTTTTTCTATTTTTAATTAAATTCTTTTTAATTCTTCTATTTTTTCTTTAATTTATTCTAATTTTTCTTTTTTTATTTTTTTTTCTATAATATTTTTTTTTCATAATTTTTTATTCTCTTTTTATTTTTACTATATTTCTTATCATTTTTTTTCTTTTTTTTTTTTATTTTTCTATCTATAATATACTCTTTTTTCTTAATTTAATTTTTTTTCGTTATTTCTATTTTTTTCATAAATTATTATTATTTATCATAAATTTTTTTCATTTTCATCATTTTTATTTTATTTTTTTTATTATCCTTCATTTATTCTTCTTTATTTATTTTTATCCTCAATTCTTTTTTTCTTTCTTTTTGATTTTTTTCTTTGAATTTTTATTTCTATTTTTTATCTTTTCAAAGAAATTCTATTTTTTTTTTAAATTTTTTTTTTTATATTTTTTCTTTTTTTAAAAAATTTTATTTTTAAATATTTTCATCTTATTATATCATTTTTAAATTAAAATTTTTTTATTTATCTCTTTTTTTTTCTATATTTCTTTTAAAAATCTTTATCGATTCATTTATTTAATTCTTTTTTTTATATTTTTTTATATTTATTATATTATTATTTTTTTTTTTTTTTTCTTTTTTTTATTTCTTTTCAATTAAATTTAATTTTTTTTTTTTCATTTTTTTTTTTTTTCTTTATTTCATCCTCTATTTTAAATTTTTATTTTTTTGTTTTTTTTATTCAAAATATTAATTTTTTAATTTTTTATTAAAAAAAATTCTTATTCATTTTTTTTTTTTTCCATTTTTATTCATTATTTTTATAAAATTTTAATAAAATATATTTCTAATTTTCAGATCATATTATTCTTTTTTCTTCTTTTATTTATTTTTTAACAATTTCTTTTTTTTTTTTATTTTTTTCATTTTATTTTCTATTTTTTTAAATTTATTTTTTATTTTATTTATGTTTTTCTTTTTTTCTATTTTTATTTATATAATCCTCATTTTTTTTTAAAATTTATTCTTTTCTTTTTCTCTTTTTTTTAATTCTCTCTTTCTCAATCATTTTTCTTTTTTCTTCTATATATAGTATTAATATTTATTTATATAATTTCATCTATTTTTTTTCATTTAAAATAATTTTTCTTTATATTTTATTATTATTTTTTTTTAAATTTCTTCTTTTTCTATAAAAATTTAATTATTTCGTTTTTTTTTCTTTATTAATCTTTTTTTTATTTGTTTTGAAATTATAATATATATAATCTATCTTTTTTATTTTTCTTTTATTTTTAATAAATTTTTATTTTTCTTCATTACTAATAATTTTTCTTATTCTTTTTAATTTAATTCTTTAATTTTAATTTTTTTTTATAAAAAATTCAAATAATATCATTTCTTTCTTCTTATAATCTATTCTTTTCTTTTTTCTTTAAATTATTTTTTTATTTTATTAATCTTTCCTTTATTTTTAATATATTATTTTTTTTCTTATTATTTTTATTAATAATTTTATTTTTTTTATTCTAGATTTTCTTCTTTTTTAATTATCTTCATTTTTAATTTTTTCTTTCTTTTTATCAATATTTTTTTAATTCCACTTTAATATTTCTTTTTTTTACTCATTATCTTATTTTTCTCAATATTATTTCTATATTCTTTTTATTTCATATTTTCTTTTATTTTTTCTTATTATTATTCAATATTTAATTCTTTAATCTTTTTTTTAAAAAGAATTTGTTTTCTTTTTTCTTTTTTAATAATTTTCTATTTTATTAATTAAATCAAATTATTTTATTTTATTCATTTTTATCTTTTCATCTTAATTTTTTTTATTTAATTTTTTTCTAAATTATTTCTATTCTTTTTTTATCTTTCTTTTTTTTTCTTTTCTTTTTTTTTTTTCTTTTTTTCTTTTTTTATTTAAAATTTATAATTTTTTCTATTATTTATCATCATTTTATTTTTTTCTAATTTCTTCATATATTTTTTAATTTTATATAATTATTTTTTTTCTTTTTTTCAATTCATTTCTTATTTTTTTCTTATTATTTATTTATTTTTTTTTTATCATATCTAATTTCTATATATTTCTATATTTAATATGCTTCTTAATTATTGTCTTTATTTTTATTCTTTTTTATCTTATTTCTTCTGTTTTTTTATATTATTTAATATTTTTTTTTTTTTTTTAATTTTATTTGAAAATTCTATTCATAATCTTCAAATTCATCTTTTTTTTCTTTTTTTTTATCTTTATATCTCTATTTTAATTTTTTAATTTTCTTTTTAATTTTTCTATTTTTTTTTATTACTTATAATTGCTTTTTTTAATTCTTTTTAAAATCTTTCTTTTTATTTTCAATTCTTCATTCTCCATTAATTTTTTAATTTTTTATTACTATATCATTTTTATTTATTGATTTATTATTTTTTTTTTTTTTTTTTAAATTTTATTAATCTTTTATTTTTTTTCATTTTTTATAAATCTATTTTCTCAAATATTCTTTTAATTTAATTTTTTTCTTTATCTTTTTTTTCATTTCTTTTAATATTTTTATTTTTTCTTATTTTATTATATACTATTTTTTTTTATTTTATTTAATTTTTTTTTATTATTTCTTATTTCTATTTTATTTTTTTATTTATTCTTATATTATAATTTTTATATTCTCTCTTTTTATTTATTTTTTAATTCTTTTTTATTATTTTTTTTATTTTAATTTATCAAAATTTTTTTTTCATTTTTTTTCTTTTATTTTTATAAATTTTTTTTTTTTTAAATTTTTAATATTCATTAAATTATTCAATTTCTTTTTTTTCTTTTATTAATCATCTTTTTTTTTTTTTTTTTTTCAATTCTTTTTTATTTTATTCCATTTTTCCTAATTTTATTATGTTTTTATAATTTTTTTTCATTTATTCTATTGTTTCTCTTTAAATCTTTCGGAATTTTTTTATTTTCATTTTTTTATTTAAAATCTATTTATTATTTCTTTCAATCATTTTTTTAATATTTTTTATTTTCTCTCTTATTTCTTTTTATCAAATTTTTTCTTATTATTCTTTCTTAATTCTTATTTTATTTTTTTATTTTTATTTTAAAATTCTATTTTATCAATATTTTTACTTTTTCATCTTATCTTTTATTTTTATTTTTTTATTTTATTTTTATTTAAAAATATTTTTCTTTTTTTTTAATATATCTTTTTATTTAAAAATTTTTATTTAATTTTTTTTTATGAATCTTGGAAATCTTTTTAAAAATCTTATAATTTTTTTATTTTTTCTTTTTTTATTAAATCTATTTTTTATTTTATTTCTATTTCTTTAAATTTCTTATTTTTTTGTTAAATTATTTTTTTATTTTTAATCATTTTTTTTTTTTCATTTTTTATATATATCTTTTCTTTCTCTTTATTTTTAAATATTTAAATTTTGTTTTCTTAATACTTTTTTTATTTATTTATTTCATTCTATTTTTCAATTTAATATTCTCTTTTTTAATTTTTCTAATTCTTTATATATTTCTATCTTTATATTTTTTTGAATTTTGCTTTTCTATTATCCTCAATATTTCTTGAATTTTTTTATTTTTAAATCATTCTTTTTTTTTTTTTTTTTTTCATCATTTTACTTTTTTTTATAAATTTTCTTTTTTTTTTTTTCAATTTTTTTTTTTATTAATTTTTTTTTTTTTTTATTTTTTTTTTTCCTTATAATTTCTTTTTTTCTATTTCTTTTATTCTTTTTTTTTTTTACTTTTCATTAATTTTTTTTTTTTACTATCTTCTCTTTTATTTTCTTTTTTTAATTTTTTCTTTTTTTTTTTTTATAATAAAATTTTTTTTTATTTAATCTTTATTTTTCAAATTATATTTTTTTTTTATTTAGATCATTTTTATTTAATTTCTTCTTTTCTTAATTATTAATAATTATTTTTTTTTATCTTTTTTTTTTTTTTTTAAATATTAAATTCATTTTTCTCTCTCAATTTAACAATAATCTATTTTTATTTATTTCTTTATCTATTTTATTATCATTTTTTATTATTTTATTTTATTTTTTTTCTAATTAATTATATTTTCATTTCTTAAATTTTTTTTTAAATCTTTTATTTTTTTTTTTTTTTTTTTTCATATTTTTTCTATTTTTCATCTTCTATATCTTATAATTTTCACTAATCTTAATCTTTTTTCTGTTTTTTTTTTTTTTTTTTAATATTCTCATTAATTTTTCTATTTAATTTTATCCTATTATTATATATTATTTTTTTTTCTTCATTAATATAATTTTATTTTTTTTTTTTATTTTTTCTTATCTATTATCTTTATATATTTATTATTTTTTTATCTCTTTCTTCATTACTCTTTCTTTTTTAATTCTTTTTTTTTCTTCTTCCTTATAATTCATTTATTATTTTTCATTTTTTTTTTCTAAAAATTTTTATTTTTTAGAATTTCTTTCTTTTCTCTTTTCAATCATTCTTTTTTATTAATTTTAAAATCTTTTTTTTCTTTTATTTTATTTTATTTTTTTTTTTTTTTCTTTCTTTTAAATCTAATTTTTTTTTATTTTTAATAATAAAAAATATTTTATTTTTATTTTTATTTTTTTTTTAATTCTTCTTTTTTAATCTGATTATTATCTTTTTCCTATTTTTTTTTAAATAATTTTTTTTTTAAATTATTTTTTAATTTTTTATTTATTTTTAATTTTGATATATTCATCGGTCACATTATTTAAAATCTATTTCTATTTTTTTATTTCTTCATTTTTTTTTTTTATTTTTTCCATTTCTTTTTATTATTTATTCTTTTTTTATATTTTCCTTTTTATATTTTTTAATCTATTTTTCTCTATCAAAATTTATTGAATTAATTCTTTTTTCTTATTATTTCTAATCTTTTTTTTCTTTTCTTTCATAATTCATCTTTCCTCTTTTCATAAAATAATATCTTTATTCTTTTATCTCTTTTCTTTTCCTTTTATATTATTTTATTTTATTCCTATTTTCTTTTTATTTATTTTTTCAATAATTTATTTTTAAAAATTTTCTTTTCTTTTTCTTCTTCTATTTATCTTTTTTATTATATCGAAAATAAATTTTTTTTTTATATTATATTTAATTCTTTAATTTTATTTTTTCATATAAATTTATTCTATTAAATTTTTTTTTCTCTCCTCATATCAAATTATCTTTTATTTCTTTTTTTTAATATACTATTGATAATTTTAATCTTTTTTATCTTTTTTTTTTTTTTTTTTTTTCTTCTTTTTATTTAATTCTTATTATTTTCTTTATTTCTATTCTTTTATATTATATTTCTAAATTTTTATTTTCATTTTTTCATTTTATTTATTCTTTTTAAATTTTCATTTTTTTTTTTATTTTTTATATCTCTATTAATTTTCATTAAATTTAATTTTTTTTCTTTTCTTTAATAAATTTTTATTCAATATTTTTTAATTTCTATTTTTTCAATTATTTCTTTTTAATTCTATTTCTATATATTTTTTTATCTTTATTCATCTTATTTTTCTTTTTATTTTTCTTTTTTTTCCTTTTTTTTTTTTTTTTTATTTTCTTTCTTTCTTTTTCATTTAATTTAATCTAATTTTCATTCATATATTTTTTCTAAATTCTCTTTTTAAGTCTTTTTCTATATTATTTTTTATTTCGAAATATTTTTTTCTAAATCTTTCTCTAATTTTCTTTTAAAATTTCTTAATTTTTTTATTATTTTTTTGATTAATTTCTTTCTTCTTTTTTTTTTTTTTTATTATTTATTCTTTTTTCTAAAAGATATTTTTATAATATATGTCTCTTATAATTTTTATCTTTTTTTTTAATCTTTATTTTTTTTTTTTAATTTTTTTTTTTTTTATTTTTTTTCATTTATTATTCATTTTTTATTTTCTTCTTTTTATTTTTTTTTTTATTTTTTTATATTATTTTATTTCATTATCTTATTCTTTTATTTTTCTTTATTTTCTTTTTTAATTCATTATATATTCATTCTCTATTTTAATTTTTCTTATTTCTATTTTTTTTTTATTCTATATATTATAATATTATTTTTTTATTATGTATCTATAAATATCATCATTCTTTTTTTGTTTTTTTAAATCTTATTTTTTTATCTTTCTAATCCAATCTTCTTTTTTTTTATAATTAATTCTTTATTTTTTTATTTCATTTTTATCATCATTTTATTTTTAATTCTTTTTATTTATCTTTATTATTCTTTTTTAATATCTAATATATTTATTATTAATTTATTTATTTTTTCATTTTCTATCTTTTTTTTTTTAATTTATATTATCATATTTCTTTTTTTATTTTCTCATTATAATATTTAATTTTTTTCATTTTTTTTCTTTATTAATTTAATTATTTTTTTCATTTTTCATATTTTGACTTCAATTTATTTTTTTTTTTTTTATTCTTTTTTTCTTTCTATCTTTAATATTTCTCTTTTTTCATTTTCTTTATTATTCTCGGTCAAAACTATAAAGTTTGCTCAAGGATGTCGTTTTACTTCAAATTGATTAGAGTCCGAATAATGAAAACGTGCTTTAGATGGTTGTTCTTATAAGTCAAGCCAGACCCTAAAAGTCAACGATTGAAATCGTCATTCAAAAATTCAAAAATTCTCGGATGTTACAGTAGGAGTCCTGCTGCTAATGCTAATGCTAACAACCAAAGAAACTTAGGGGCAATTCATTGGGTTGTCACTTGCTATAAATGTAGAATTTAGGGGAATTACAAGAAAGATTTCCCTAAGTTGAAAAACAAGAACCATGGAAATCAAGGTAGAAATGGTGGAGCACAAGCAAGGGCTTATGCAGTGGGAAGTGCAGAGACAAACCTAGACTCCAATGTCATTACGGGTACGTTCCTCCTAAACAACCGCTATGCTTCTATCCTATTTGATACTGGTGCCTATAGGAGTTTTGTGTCAACTGAATTTAGTTCCCTAATGACATCGTCCCAACTACACTAGACCATGATTATGATGTCGAACTAGCCGACGGAAAAATAACTAGAGTTAATACTATCATACGGGGTTGCATTTTAAACTTCTTAAATCATCCATTCAACATCGAATTAATGCCCATAGAACTTGGTAGTTTTGACATCATAATTGGTATGGATTGGTTATCAAAGTATCATGCCTTCATTGTCTGTGATGAGAAGATCGTTTGTATTCCCTTTGGGAATGAAATCTTAATTGTTCCTGTCTTTTTGGCACATATTACTTTAAAGAAGGCTGAAGACAAGTCAGAGGAAAAGCGACTTAAAGATGTACCTATTTTTTGTGATTTCCCCGAAGTATTTCCTGAGGACTTGCCGAGTATTCCACCAACCTGACAAGTGGAATTTCAAATTGATTTGATACTTGGTGCTGCACCTGTAGCACGGGCGCCTTATCAATTAGCTCCGTCTGAGATGAAAGAATTGTCGGATCAACTGCAAGAGCTTTCCGACAAAGGATTTATAAGACCCAGTTCCTCACATTGGGGAACTCTGGTCTTGTTTGTCAAGAAGAATGATGGATCATTCCACCTGTATATCGATTACCAGGAACTAAATAAACTAACGGTGAAGAACCGTTATCCGCTTCCAAGGATTGATGATTTGTTCGATCAGCTTCAAGGGTCGAGTGTCTACTCGAAGATCGACTTGAGATTGAGTTATCATCAACTGAGGGTTCGTGAAGAAGACATCCCAAAGACCGCATTTAGAATTAGGTACGACCATTATGAATTTCAATTTACGCCATTTGGTTTGACTAACGCACCGGCTGTATATGGATCTCATGAATCGGGTGTGCAAACCTTATTTAGACAAGTTTGTGATTTTCTTTATTGACAATATTCTGATCTACTCAAAGAGAAAGAAAGAGCATGAAGAGCATCTTAAGTTAATCTTAGAGTTGCTTAAGAAGGAAGAGCAGTATGCCTAATTCTCTAAATGTAAATTTTGGATTCTCAAAGTACAGTTCCTCGGTTACTTAATTGACAGTAAGGGCATTCACGTGGATCTCGCTAAGATCGAGTCTATTAAATATTGGGCATCTCCTAAGACTTCAATGGAGATTCGTCAATTATTAGGTGTAACACCCCTATTTTTACAATATAGCAGCAGAAGCTAATCTGGGGTATTAATTCATGGATACAACAACCATAATCATAGAAAACAACTCAAAAGAGACGTTGTTTGAAAAATTTAGTTATCATTCATTATATTCAGAGTTTTTACAAAATGTAGGTCCCATAATCTAAAACATCTTGTTTGAATGATAACAGTTCAGCCATCTTCGAGTCCATGCCACTCCGTGCCGTAACTTGCTCAATTACCTGAGATAAACATGCTAAAAGTCAACACAATGGTTGAGTGAAATTCATAGGTTTGATATAAACAGTTTGAATACAAGTAATATTATAATAATTGTATTAATTTTTATGAAAATGATATTGTTATTATCTTGGGTCATGTTATTATATACCCGTTATTAGTAATAATCACAATGAATCATAGTAACAATGTATTATCCCGTTATTGCCTTCTTTGGTCTGATTGGTCTTGTTCTCATGTCACCAACACATTATCATACAAAGTCAATTTAATGACTCGAAGAGCTCAAATATCAACATATTAACATCCAAAGTTAATTTAACGACTCGAAGTCAAATTTAACGACTTATAGGATTTATTACACTAACATTAATATCTAAAGTCAATTTAACGACTCGAAGTCAAATTTAATGTCTTGTAGGATTTATGAAACTAACAGATTAATATCCAAAGTAAATTTAACGACTCGAAGTCAAATTTAATGACTTATACGATTTATGATACTAACACATTAATATAAGTCAAATTTAACGACTTGTAAGATTTGTAATATTAACACATTAATATCCAAAGTCAATTTAACGACTTGAAGTCAAATTTAACGACTTGTAAGATAGATAACTTAGGCAGCAATTGTAATGATATGTCATAATAGCATGTAACTTGTATTTGTAATTTATAGCAGGTATCCCCCTCACGGATTTATGAAAAGATTGAAATGCGAGGCTATGAATTCACTAAGTCTTTGAAAAGTAATCACATTGTTATAAGATAAACGAGTATGTAAAAGAGTTTGTAACAAGCATGTATCCCCCTCGCGGGTTTATAAAACATGTAAAATAAGTAAAGGCGAGGTTATGAACTTCACCTGATAGGTAGATGTAATAATTATTCTGAAATGAAAGCTGACGACCTTATCACAATCTTAACCGGGGAAGGTTGATATAGTAAAATGATAGTAAACAGCCACGTCACACAACCTGAGTAGAATATGTCAAGTCTTAGGAAGATTGTACTTTAGAACTTTGGTTTAAGAGTTATGAGTTTGATTGAAGAGTTTGGAATTATTGTATCACCGTTCGGGCCATCATAATTCAGAAGTCATTCAGTAAACGTTTGAGGAGCTAGGGCACTTTAAATCGTAAACCCAACAACTCAGTCAGAACGTAATACCAAGATGAAACTCCTTAATATGAAGCTCCCTAGTATTGTGATACGATATAATCGGTTTTAAGGTAGTCACGAGACATAGAATACCAGTCTCAATCATTTGTGACCGTGACCCTAGATTTACGTCGAATTTTTGGAGGTCATTTCAGAAGGCTATGGGTACTCAGTTAGATATGAGTACGGCATACCATCCACAGACTGATGAGCAAAGCGAAAGGGCCATTCAAACATTAGAAGATATGTTACACGCTTTCGTGATAGACTTTAGGAGTGGTTTGGGAAAGGACACTTTGACGTTGATCGAATTTTCGTACAACAATAGTTATCATGCTAGTATTAAAGCTACCCCATTTGAGGCACTTTATGGTCGGAAGTGTCGATCACCCGTTTGTTGGGCCGAGGTCGGAGACGCTCAACTCACCGGTCCAGAACTTATTCATGAGACAACCGAGAAGATTGTCCAAATCAAGCAAAGAATTCAAGCCGCTCGTGATCGCTAAAAGAGTTACGCCGATGTGAGGCGTAAGCCTTTAAAATTTCAAGTTGGTGACCGAGTTATGTTAAAGGTATCACCTTGGAAAGGGGTCGTACGTTTTGGCAAACGGGGGAAGTTAAACCCGAGATATATTGGACCTTTCAAGGTGTTAGCCAAAGTGGGAACGGTTGCTTATAGACTCGAACTTCCTTAACAGTTAAGCAGGGTTCATAGCATGTTTCATGTATCCAATCTAAAGAAGTGTTTATCTGACGAGCCATTAGCGGTTCCGTTGGATGAGATACACATTGATGATAAACTCTGCTTCGTTGAAGAACCAGTGGAGATTATGGATTGTGAAGTCAATGTCACACCCCCAAAATCGGACGGCAGCGGAATAGTAACATTGGGGTGCGACTTCAAGGCACAAGGTACAAGTCACAGAAAACGACCTCAAAAGAGACGTTTAATAAATTGTCACATTCAATTTAGTAAAAATGTCAGAGTTACACAGGTTCCATTTATAATGTATTAGAAAACATTGTCAAAACATTTGTCAAATGGTACTCAAGTTATTAAGTCTTCAAAAATATATCCGCGCGACTCGAATGCTCCCAAATGCTCAGCTAGCAAAATAATAACCTGAGAAAATACACGCAAAAACGTCAACAATAATGTTGGTGAATTCATAGGTTTAAGTAAAAAGCAGTATTGAAATAATTTAAGAAATATTTCAGAAGAAAAGTAGCGTTACAACATTTAAAAGTGTTATTTCCGAAATTCATCCGAAATCCAAGTAGTAATTCAGTAAATCAAGAAGTATTTAAAAGTGGACCACAAGACTTAGGTAATGGTGGACTAAGTACGTATTCCGAAGTCCAAAACAAATAATAGCAGACTATGTACGTATTCCATAGTCCAAAATAGGTAAGGTAGACAAGAGAAACACATTCATCATGTCCAACACTTTGTATTATTGCACTAAGCTCATGACCCCGAAGCCTTAACTAGATTTTTGCCCCAATCGGAATATAGGATGCTTGCCAACACCCGGACACCTCTCAATGTTAAATGCACCTTGATCAAACTAGTGACCCAAGGAAATGTGGGGATTGTCAGTCCCGATAGATCTATCCACAACACTCGCGCTTACTACAATAGCAATTAACGGTTCATGATAAATAGGGACTTCACGGCAATAAGGTAACTTAGCAATAATATTCAGGCAGTAATCTGGATAGCATACACTTTTGTAAACACTTGTGTCGTAGTAAAACATTCATGTCTAAATTCATGGTTTAAAATATAGGTATCCCGATCTCAAATCATGTAGTAACAAATCAAGATTTAGTAAAAATAGTCATGTAACGCTTACGTATAGAAATCAATAAGTTTATGTAGTAAAATAAGCACGTATTCTCACTCATAAACAGCTTATGAAAAACATTAAAGAGAAAAGATGGGCTTGAATTCACCGGGGTGAATGATTGATAGAGGTATAACGAAAATGCGTCACGATAAAGACGGAAAGCAACCTAATTAGATATAAGCCGAATAAGTACTAAGTACTCTGAATGACGAAGACCATATATAATTCTATATAGCTACATCACCATCTAATTGTGTTTGTGAAATCATGCTTAAAATTGTCCTTTTGATAATTAAATGACATTGTATTTGACCTCTTAATCGTGTTAACTGTTTAATCTCCCTTGGTTAAGTAATATTATAAAGTTTAAACTAAGAACAAACCCTAGTTTTATTTGATATAGAAAACAGAAAAAATAAACCCGAATAAAAACCTTGTAACCCTAGATATCAAGAGCAGCCTGCTCTGATACCAATTGTTGAGTCTATTATGACCCCTTAGATCATTATTAAGACTCATCTATGATATAAACATCAAAGATAAACATTTACACAACAGAATAATAATAACAATGATGTTTAACAAGGTTTTCTTTATTGATCTACTGCCCCAAGATCAAATGATTCTTGGGGCTAAACTAACTAATACATAAACTATAAACTAACTAATAAGCTAACTATTAGACTCTCATTGGAGAGATCTTACTATGATTGATGTCTAAACCAAACGCCTATGACCCTTTATATAGAGGGTTTACAGGAAAATCTAGCTGACATAGGAAGCTAACTTAATATTTCACATTAAGTCCTTGTTGTTTCTTCTTTCTTTATTTTTTGCATAATTAGTTTTGTAATCATCAAATCTCAGATCCTAACACGAGGGTTTAGAATTTGATGATTTTAATAAGAATCAACTTAAATAATAAAAATGAATTATTTAAAATTTAGAGAATAATCGATAGTGTAAAATAAGTAGTGACCTTAAATACGAGGTTTTACATCCTCCCCTCCTTAGGGGAGCGCCGTCCGGTGCTTAATTCGCCTTATTCGTCTACGGTTTACTTATGAAGAGATGAGGAAATACTCAAGTCCTCGTCGAGGTTTCCAATGAAAATTGAATGAACAAAAGTTAAAGCATCAAATATATGCAACAAGCATGAGCGAACGGATTGAATGTCATGAGAATCCTTAAAAAGGAAGGATAAAATACATGAATTGAAGAAAAGCCATTGGAAACAAAGAATTTAACAAGTCAAAAATTCTTGGAAGCGGTATGTGGTTCATTACGATTAGCTTATCAAGTTCGCGGAGGTCGATATACATTCGAAAAAAATCCATATAACAAATTATGAGTCGAAAGAAGTTCATAGCCCAAGAATGATTCGTACGGACGAACGCACGCTATGTCGAATACACATAAGCCCACTCATTCACAATGCGTCACTTACATAAAGAGGCGTCCCAATCCATGTAAGTGAAGAATTATGAACTTATGGTTCGGCGGTTTATAATTTCCTTATTCAAATGAAGAAGCGTCCTAATTTATTTCAATAAAATGATTATAAATCATCCTACTTAAGTTTGGCCGACACAAAACACAATATCAAAACAAGACCCAAAAGCTATATTAAATAAGGGATGTCTCTTTGACGGTGTGATTCTTCAAAATCATAAGAAGTAGCGAGAAGAATAATGAGACGTTAGTCAATCGCATTCCAAAGGTATGTGCCAAAAGACGGCACGATCCGAGATAACAAGATAAAGTCGTACTCCCCTCAACTGGAAGATTTCAGAACGATGGATTACGAAAACAACATACGCGATTCAAAAGCATAAGAAGAGTGTTCGAACTCGGAGTCGAACGACAAGATAACTAATGGAATTGACAAAGTACACCGAATGTCAATATCGTCAAACGGAAATAAAGTAGCGCAAATGCTTCGGAGATCACCGCATCGCTCATAAAATATTAAAGTAAAAGAACTTATTAAAACGTACCCTAGTGTTATACACATATGTAGTAATTAATATCACATAACAATTCTGCCCTCGTTCGACTTAATGGACCTTTATCTTAAAATCCGTAATAGGTATAAACATGATGTTTTCGCCTCAGACAAGCCATTAGACTCTAGTTTACTGAGATTTCAAGAGATTTAATTCAAAATGTACAGATCCTAAGTGAAATTATCATTTTACCCTTATGTGTCAAATCTGATTATTTAAAACATTTTCTTTCTACGCCATTTTTAGCATAATTCCCATTTTATAACTCCGTTTGACCCGAAACGAAAGCCCATGTCTAATTTTATCTAATTCCTACATGTTTAGCTTGAAAAATGAGGTACTTAAAATGAAAACAACTGGACATAAATTGATTTGAAAATCCGGTACAATTTCTAGTTAGTTTCGCCATTTTGGTCGTAACTCATTCATCCAGAATGATTAGGGCTCTATCCAAAGAACCAAATGGTCCTCATATGTTGTACCCTTTACCCGTGTAAAAACCCAGTAGTCTTTAGTTCAAAATATATTCGTTACAAGCCAAACAATCTGTCTAGTAGTTTCTGGGTACACCCTAAGTTTGTTTCTACGGTTTTGGTCGTATCTCGACCATCCAGAAGAGTTGGCATTCCCTCTAACTCACCACTAGGACCTGAGATATTAAACTATTCATTCATGTAAAGATACTGTAGGCTTTAATTAAGCCAAATTTTCCCCATTAAAACACTAACTATCTGTTGGTCACCAATTTGGACTAGTTTTTCTAATTTGGGCATAACTAACTCATCCGGAGTAGTTACGGCTCCATCCAAAGCCCCACATAAACCTTGTATGTTGACTTACCCAAAAAAGTACTATGGTCACATACCTCAAGCTAAAAGTTTATTCAACTTCACACTAACTTTACTCAAAAGTAAAAAAAAATAGCCGAAAGTAACCATAAATAGTCAACACTTATAGGAATTACTATTATATATATAGATGGCGGTGATCCCGAAGATAAGCGTAAGAATTTAAGAAGAGAGTAGCTCATATATGTACGAGTATCCATATATAATACTAGTATTGACGTTCGAGGGAGAAAATAAGAAAGCAGGAAGTACGCGATAGTCGGAGTGGTCAGCGTATATACAACCGACCGATATAAAGAAAATAATATGACTTCATAAGATAGACGTAGGAGGGTGAAATCATAACCAAGTATTATATATTCATTATTAATATAATAGCAATAAGGATGCAAAAGGGAGCATATAAGTTACCTGAGAGCAAGCGCGCGCGGATATCGGACAATGGTGAAGGACTCTTAAATTTTTTCGAAAAACGGTTATAGTCTAGGGTTTTGAAAACGACCTAGTTCGCTATAACCAGTGCTCTGATACCAATCTGTAACACCCCTAAAATCACAACAACGCAGCAGAATACCACATGGGGTGCTACTTCATAGTTCATACACACAAGTTACCGAAAACGACCTCAAAAGAGACGTTTAATAAAGTGTCACATTCGATTTAATAAAATATCATAGTTATACAAGTCCCAATAATTTCCTTTTAACAAAAGTTACAAGCATTCAACCGTGACTCAATTGAATTAAAGATAAATGGTTATCGAATGTGAAGAAAACCAAGTCCTTAATGTTTTGATATCCGCGCGACTCGAATGCTCCCAATGCTCAGCTAGCAAAATAATAACCTGAGAAAATACATGCAAAAACATCAACAATAATATTTGTGAATTCATAGGTTTACATAAAAGCAACATTGAAATAATTCAAGTAATATTTGAGTAAGAAAAGTAGCGTTACAACGTTTCAAAGTATTATTTCTGAAATCCAAGTAGTGATTCAATAAATCAAGAAATGTTTAGTGGTGGACCACAAGGTTTAGGTTCAGCCATCGACAATATTTCAAAGTATAATTCAACATTACCGCATTGAGCTCATGACACCGAACCTTGACAATCGTGCATAACATGTATGTAAATAAAGTTGCCCCTATGCTAGGTATTATTGCCTCATACCTAGGTTTCTCAATACAAATTGTCCGACAACAGTTGAGGTGTTCACAAATGGATCCATACCTCCGGACAGGGTGGTCAACCCAATAGATCTATTTATTGTACCAGCGTTTACCCATCATAGGTAATTAACGGTTCACGAAATTAGGGACTTTGGCAATAGTGACTCATGCAGATAATTTCATAAGCGGGTCAGGCATACCCTTCAAGCACTTGTGTCCCATTTAAAACAAGTAATATGTTCAAAACTCACGGTTTTGTAGATAGATAATCAATGGTCTCAAATCATGTAGTAAGCAAATCAAGCTTTAATAAATTCAGTAGTAAACAACCATGTATCAAACATGTATTAGAAATCATGTGGTAGGCAAGTAAAAGCTTTAGTAAAAACATTCATGTAACGCTCATGTAGTAGAAATCAATAAGTTTACTAGTAAAACGAGCATGTATTCTCACCCCGAAAACAGTTTATGAAAACCATTAAAAGAGAAAAGGTGGGGCTATGAACTCACCGAGAATAGAAGAAGTGATCAAGAAATCCAAACAAGATAGAAACGAACGCCGACAATCAACCGCGACCTATTAATAAATACAATATGAGATTGATACTCGAGCTATATAAAATATGCAACTCATCGAAATATAACATGTACATATATATAGAACATGCATAAAAAATGATACATAGGAATCCATAAGACAACACCACTTAATGTTTCTATTAGTTTACACTTTTTCTGAAAATTGTAACTTTTTAGCTAGATGATCGGCTCACTTAAAGTAACGCTAAATGGTTGAACTAGTCAATCTCCCTCCATATTAATTTACCCTTATATGTTATTTAACTACCATAGTTCACCCATAAACCATAGCTAGTGTAATCCTTTTATGAAAGACACACTAACGTCACATGTTCTAAAACAGGGTCCGCTGGACTTATCAAAGGTTTGGCAACAACAGACCCCCTTAAACACATCCAAAAATTCTAAAAACAAATCAGCAGGTCACACATATTATGAACAAGTTCCAGTTTAAATTTCATAGAAAAATATTAAGTTTTGACCCGCCTGCACAACACTTCTTTACAACTGAGTTTCTGGATAGCAAACACTGTTTTGACACTTAATATTGTAAACCCCATTTAACCTACTTTTAAGCATTAAAAATCGTTGAGGCCTAGTTAATTGGAAAGTAGACTAGAAGTAATTAGTCATAGGGTCCTGCAAATCTAGAAAAGCTATTGGCATGAATAAGTTACACTACTCGCAAAATGAACTAAAAATCTGCACAAAAACAACGTGTGCAGAATTTTGCCGAAACAATTTCCCAAATTCAAATCACCATATCTTTTTCGTTTTTAAGAGTTGAAAGCTCAAATTTTTA
>BQNB010089827.1:0-27308 GCA_026074375.1 Tanacetum coccineum
CGAATCTCACCGAACCCGATAACCCGATTGTTTATCGGGTCGGGTTGCGGGTGAGTTTTAAAAAATCAAAACCCGACTCAACCCGACCCGATAAGACCCGATAATCTGATAACCCGACCCGACACACCAATATCTATAATCATTTTGTTACAAAGATTCAATGTACATTCTACCAACAAACACTCTATTTGAAGATATGAAAAGATCGCAGATCTGAGATGTTAAATTATGAAGCTCGCAACCACCAATATCTCGCCACCATACAAACATCATCTCGACGTTTACCGGTAAAAAAACAATTCAGCCACCACTACTATATCTGACCACCGCGGCAACACATATGGTCAATCGCGAAACATAATTCCAAAATCAAGAAACATAATTCAACCTCTTCTCATATTCATCTTCTACAACCTCATTAAAAAACCCTATTATCAAACCTTTTCACTTCAATAGATGTTTTCCGACGGCTGTCACCGGTGCGTGGGGACACGTGACGGTGTCGCTGGTGGTTTACTTGGTGGGTTTTTGCCGGGCTTGAGTGGCTAAGCTGGTTGTGATGTTTGTTTGTTCGCAAATCGCCGAGACTAAAAGCAACTTAACTAAAACCTAATGGTTTATAATTTTCAAAAACTGCTTATAGAGGTGGCAATCTTGATCTAAAAATAAAAGAATGAGTTTAATTGGGTCATTTTTTTAAATATTTGAGTCATTTGTGTCTTTAAGTTAAATAAAGTTTGGGTCTAATAGACTTTTAAACATACTTTTAAATTAAATGAACGGGTCCAATGGGTCATAGGAATGGGTCCAATGGGTCGACCTAGTTAAACTTTAACCTAATTAGTTACAACTTCTTAAAAAGTGATATACCTTAATCATAACTTTTTTTTACGTTTATACGTTTTTTGAACGTTTTCGTCAGTTTTTTTACATTTTCGTCATATTTCTTACGTTTTAGTCTGTTTTTTAACGTTTTCGTCCGATTTCTTACGATTTCGTCTGTTTTTTAGGTGTTCGTCATATTTCTTAAGTTTTTGCCCCTTTTTTACATTTTCGTCTGATTACTTACATTTTCTTCTGTTTTTTCGTTTTCGTCCGATTTCTTATGTTTTCGTCGTTTTCGTCTGAATTCTTACGTTTTCGTCAAATTTTTACGTTTTCGTCCGATTTCTTACGTTTAAGTCTGATTTCTTACGTTTTCGTCCGTTTTTTTACATTTTCACCCGATTTCCTACGCTTTTGTCCGTTTTATTACATTTTTGTCCGTTTTCGTCTTATTTTTTACGTTTTCGTCCGATTTCTTACGTTTTCATTTGTTTTTAACGTTTTCGTCAGTTTCTTACGTTTTCGTCATATTTCTTATGCTTTCGTCAAAAACAGATGAAAGAGTAAGAAATCAAACGAAAACCTAAGAAATATGACGAAAACGTAAAAAAATGGACGAAAACGTAAGAAACCGACGAAAACATAAGAAATCAAACGAAAACGTAATAAAGCGAACAAAAACTTAAAAAAGAGACGAAAACGTAAAAAACCAGACGAAAACATAAGAAATATGATGAAAACGTAAATAAACGGGTGAAAACGTAAAAAAACGAACGGAAACGTAAGAAATCGAACGAAAACATAAAAAATGGACGAAAACGTAAGAAATCGTATGAAAACGTAAGAAATCAGACGAAAACGTAAAAAACAGACGAAAACATAAGAAATCGGACGAAAACGTAAAAAAACGAACGAAAACGTAAAAAACGAACGAAAACGTAAAAATCGGATGAAAACGTAAGAAATCGGATGAAAACGTAAAAAGACGGACGAAAACGTAAAAATCGGACGAAGACGTAAAAAAACAGACGAAAACGTAAGAAATCGGACAAAAAAGTAAAAAAACGAACGAAAACGTAAAAAACGGACGAAAACATAAGAAATCGGACGAAAACATAAAAAACGAAAAAAACCGACGAAAACGTAAAAAGACTGACGAAACGTATAAAACGTTCAAAAATGTATGAAAAAACCATAATTTAGTGGGTCGACCTGACCCAAACCGTTTGTCCCATGACCCGTTAAACCCATTTTTAAAACATGACATGTTTGACCCATAACTTATTTGACCCATGACTCATTTGACCCATGACCCATTTGACCCATGACCCAAACTGACTCAACCCGACCCATTTGCCACCTCTAGCTACAACTTATAATATACTAACACAGTAACTAATATACTAACACAATAACCTCGACACTTGAAATAACATTCCCCATTATAAATCTCAATATTGCATCCAAATTATTGAAATAACTCTAGTGCAAGCAAAACCACACTAAAAAAAACCCACTCCAGGTCATATTTAATCTCAATACTGAATTCAAATTATCGATAATCGAAAGAAGAAACCTATTGGATGTGTGACGCCAATGGCGGCAGCAACAACAAGACCACTTGTTCCAAAATGAGATGCAACTTTCGATGGCGAAGCCCACCAACTCGGATCATTCATCACTCCCATTCCACCTAAGGTGGTGTTTGATTTTTCAGAAATGTCTCTTATAACATCTTAATTTGACTCAATCAGACGCGGTCAGACATTTGAGTCATTAAGATTGTTTGTTTTTTTAAGTCATTCAGATGCAGTAAGAGGCAAGCAGTGTTAAGAGCGTTTGTTTTTTCTGATCATTAAGAGGCAGTAAGAGGCATAAAACTCTTACTGAACTAGATGTGGAGGGGGTGTCTTAACACCTCTCAATGTCTTTTTTTCTTACTTTTTTTGTTTTTATTTTTTTCTACTTTGTTATGATTTTTTTTTGTGTTTTTCATTTCTTGATTTTTTTTTCTTCTTATTTCACCTTTGTCTTTTGTATGAAAAGTTTGTTTAACAAATTATATGTAATAATAGTTAAAGTATATATGAAATCAATTATTAGTGGTTTTTAACATTTTAATGCAAGTAAAAACTGTAAAGATTAAACACCCGCGAATAGAATTAGCTACGACATTTGATTATGGTCACTAAAATATGTACCACATAACTTAATTTGAACGATAAAGAGTGATAACGGAGTAGAGAAAAATTCCTTTGTTTTTACTAAACAAACAATATGAGTAAAAAAACTTGCAGATTACATTCTCTACCATCATCGTTTGTCATGTTCTTCACGGTAATGGAAAGTTTCAAGAGATTTTATGTTGTCATTTTTGAGATACCCACTATTTTTATAGTTAGTACCTTTATACATGACGATATGACCACGATAACTTATAAATTGAACATGAACGGAATTTACATAAAAAATTATCACAAAGTTCACTTTACGCATAAAAAACATTCCAACATTCCAATCATCCTAGTAATATTCAAATTACCAACAGAAAAAATTACATAATATATGATATATATAACCCAACCGATCATACTTGCTAAATATGTATAACCCAACCGATTTCAATACTTAAATTAATAATTAAATATGTTCGTTATTTAACTCGAAAAAATTCTGTAAGTTCGTTTCTATTCTATAGACTTGACAAAAAAAACCACTACCACTACCACAAATTACTTAAACTCGTCATTTTTGTTTTTGCACCACCTCAACCATCCCATTACCATAATTCGGATAAGTGGTAGGATTTGTGACCACCATCGTATGTCGGATCAAGATCATTTATTGACCACCACCATCTGGCACCACCACCCTTATCCACCATCCCCACCACCATCCGCCAACTAACATGGTGGTCAGGATCGTGATGGCCTGATTCATGGTGTTTGAGAGTGATTTTATCAAAAGGGATGTTTAACATTTGGTTGATAACCGAGAAAAAATCACTATCGTCAATCCTTAGTGACGTAGTGTTTGACTTTTGATGACAAAAAAATGTTGATTGTCAAAAGTTCCTAATATGATATTTAGCGTGAACATTTTTAATGTGAAAATTAACAAACTAAATTGATCTATTTTGCAGTTTACTCTTTGATATATAGATCATTTAAATTTCTATTGCACAAAATTTCATCAATCTGTGACGAACCACTTGAACATATTCAGCTTTTCTTTACATAAGAGCAAAGAAATTGATGCACACCATAGATTGTGACCCCCTCTCAAAAGAACAACCTAAACAATATGATTTCAAGGTATGTAGAACATAACTTATTCAACTCTTTTGTCCCTCTTGATTTTAAGTTAAAAAATTCATTTTCCCATCCGAAATAACAAAATCAAAGTAAATGGGCATGAATCGCTCCCGAAAAAGAATCTATTAATTCTCTCCCAATTGGGAGGATCATAGGTGTTATGATTTACTTCACGGGCGAGGTCTATGGTTCAAGTCCATCAGCTCCGCCAGAGAAAAGAATAGAAGAAGCGTCCGACTCCATGCATGCTCCACTTGGCTCAGGGAATGTAGCTCAGTTTTCAGGTGAAAAGAAGATAGATGACTGAGAGTCACGGGATTTTGAAAGCGCCGATCTCATCACTAAAGAATGTTGGCTTTACTTTTTTGAATTAGAGAATAGAGACTGAAGTCAAAGAGACCTCATCCCATTCATGTCATGTTCGAGTGATGGACTTTAGGTCGAGAAGAAATATGGTTAGAGAAGTTGGACTTGGATCCTTCCGTTGAAAGAGTATGAAAGATTGCCTTATAGAACCGAACTTTATCCCCTCCTTCCGGTTTTCACTCACTAAAAGTCCATTCTTTGCTCTTGTCTAAGTTTTTAAGGCCTTGAGACGAAAAGCTCATTCTCATACTTCAACTTGTTCAAATGTAATAGCTAAAATGCAGATTTAATACAACTTAGTCACTTACATTCTAATTGTTCGGTAGTTTATATCTTGGCAAGTAAATAATAAAGGACGAAATTCTAAAGAAGGAATTCATTTCGCAAATAATACATATCGTTGTCGCCTGTATAAATAATAATATAATAATAATAATATATTAATAATAATATAATAATAATAAATAATAATAAAACTGACTACTTGTTAGAATATACAAATCTACCGGTATCAATAATTGAATTAGATTGTAGCCCAGCAACTGAAAACAGTGTCTCAAAAAATGTGTTCAAAATCCGATCACCACATGTCAAGCACTCTTTAATCAAAGAATAGCCATCCTTAAGTTTTTTTGCATCTCATGAGTAGTTTTCTTTTATTCTGTTGTGAAGCCAAACAACAGTAGTAAGTGAAGAGGATATATGATCAAAACTACATTAAAAATATGAATAAGCAGCAGCATAATCAAAAACAAAAATAACAAACAAATTTACCCGTATTCGGTTTACCCAATCTGGAAATTGCATACCTACAAATTGAACTGCAATTAAGATAACAGAAACAATGCAACATAAACCAATGTCTTCAAGAAAAAATGTGAAAGCTCGTGTTAACAATCTTAGAGTACACCGTAAGAATATTGGCAACCAACATTCACGTGTAAATAATAGTGGATATATGTAAGCAAAACACTCAGAACTTATTTTTAAGTTAATCAATAAAGACTTTACCTTAGCTTTCAGTGATCTTGATTACAGTATGAGTTGATTAACAAAAAAGAAATCAACGGAAATTTAACCACATAAAAATACTATAGCAAAACATTTTATCAACATAACTTAAAAAGTTGTCAAACACCGAAACTGTTATAGCACAATATTGTCATAATCCTAAAGCTCTCAGGGAACCTATTACGACAACATATATTTGCAGGTTTGTGTAAATCTCATATTACAATACACACCACGGAATTTAGCCACGTTTTTCCCACGGATTAATCACAAAATTCCCACAGAGTTCTTTAGGTTAAATTTATCTTTCTGTGGGAAACCTGTGGTAAAACCGTTAGGAAAAACTGTGGGAAATTTGTGAGAAAAGAATGTCAAATATTTGTAGCAAACCAGTCGGAAAATATTAGTGGGAAATCCGTGGGAAATAATTGTGGAAACTTTGTGGCAAAAAAATCAAATATCCGTAGCAAATCAGTCGGAAAATATTTGTGGGAAATCTGTGGCAAAAAAACGTGATATGTGTGGAATATTGTTGCTCGAAATTGTTGGAAATCCGTGGGAAATAGTCAACCTCTGTGGGAAAATACGTGGGAAAATATTTAGCCACAAGGTTTTTACAAACGGAATAATTCTGTGGGAAATCCGTGGAAAAGGGCCCTTATCCACGGGATTTCCCACGATTTCTACTGTGGAATATCCCATTTTGTGTAAGTGTGACCACTTACCACTGTAAATGCGAGTTTCTGAATGGGGCTTGTTATCTAAATCTTGATCACCCTCGTAGTAAAGAATTCAACTGCTTTGACCGATTGGCTTGAACCGACAACATACATTTTTATAACCATTATACTTTCTACATAATCAAGCGTCTACTATAGCTAAATTTCACTGAATTATTTCTACATAATTATGTTTGAATAAAGTCATATAGTTTGATTTTAAAACAACGATTTTCATATGGAACCAAAGAGTATGTCCTGTCCACGAATTTACCTAACTAAGAACATAAAGAATAGTCTTGCTTGACCAAGCACAAGTATCTGTTAAACAAATACAAAAATGCAAAATCACATCCTTACATCTAGATAATCTTAACCAAAAAAGGGTGGAGTTGGCGAATATTTCCACACATTGAGATAACTAAACTAAAAATTATCCTCGTAAACCAACCCCGATTGTTTTTATCTAGTAAACTGTGTGTACTAATCTAGCAAACCTTGCTTAACTTCATAAACTTAAACCGGATTTGAATAATAAAATATCACGATTTACGAAGAAAGCTACTCTTGAGAATCGAAAGAATGTAGATGTTCAAAGCATTTTTCTGCTGATTTCATTCAAATCCAAAATTTTGATTTGGTTTTATGCCAGTTAGTTGTTTCTCCTCTAAAAGAGTCAAACAAAATAACCAAATTAATTGTTTCAAAACAAAATTCTAGTTTTGCAGGAGAAAACATCATATAAAAGATTTAAGTACTAAAGTGTTTGTAAAAACAATTATTGCTAGTTTGCTACCCGTGCTCACAAGGATACATCATAAACCCCATAACTACATTTGGAAAACCTAAAAAGAACCTGACCTAAATGAAATAAGTGAACTTTTTTTTAAGCGTGTCGCAAAACATGAATCCATCTAACTTAAGTTTAGCATAACATGAACTGTTTTGCAGGAGAAAACATCATATAAAAGATTTAAGTACAAAAGTGTTTGTAAAAACAATTATGCATATACTATTTACATGTAACTGTTTAGATACAACACATTTTTCTATATCTCTTTATCTTTATTTTGATATCTTTACCATGGTTTTGATTTGTGTAGAATATTGGTGTAGGGGGTTTCTTAATGCGCTAAACGCTTTAATTTTAACTTAACCAGAATGCAGCTATTTTACTTTTTCATCGAGTACTCACTTAAAAAAAATGACGGGATACCCTGAACCAAATAATATGCCACAAAAATACAGCAATTCCAATAGTGAAACCCCTTACATAATCTTCAAAAACAATTGATAAAATTACAATCAAATTAATTCAAAATGATTAAGGTTTAAAGTTTTGACATTCAAATTAACCACATGAGCCATACATAATCAACAAAAAATGTTATAATGCTATAGTAAGGACAATAATGAACAACTATTACGATTTAAGGTTTATGATATTTGACAACGGAAATGGTTGATTTTCAAGTCTGGAACGTCCAAAACGATTAACTTCTCATGATCAGGTAGTTTCTAACCATCAACAATCAATTTTCTTATCAAATTAAGAATGAAATATAGAAACAAACCTGATTTAAGTTGTCATTTTATCAGCCTGCCCTTCTTTTCTTGGTCTTGGCCAATATCACGTGACAAAAAATTAAAGCACGACAAAAAAGGATTATGAATAAACTTCTGTATTGAATATTTCGGTAAATGGTCTTACTTATGTATGATTAAGTCACTTATCCATGCTCAATTCCAGCAACACCTCTTTATCACAAAATCTGCAAATAATCGTGTGACTCGTTTTGAAAGGCAGGCTAATGCCGATAACTCAAATTAATGTTACATCATATATCTGCACAAGTGATATAATCATATTAGAATTGACCAATTATACACCTTTGCGACATCTATTGCATTTTCCAAAATTGACCCGTTGATATATATATAAGTAGGTTGAGTCTCTCACTATGTATAATAGCATTGCATTTTTATAGAGCTACATGAATAACGCCTTCTGAACAACATAAGCATGACATAAACAAAATAGTAACAATGGATTTTAGAAAAAAAACTTTTTGATTTTCCGAAATCAAATTGCATAAGTTGCTTCTAGTCTTTTTATAAAGGATATGATATGATGGAATGATAAGAACCAACGCATGGAATTTAAGTCCTCCCAACATGCATTGTTATAACCTACATATGAATCGAAATTACATCCTAAAAAGTAAGTAGTAAATAATTTATAAATTTAAGATACTACCAACATCCATCCATTGTAATATAACTTCAAATTTATGATTGTTTTTCCATTTCAATCCATTGGAAAATTTTCTTTTTTTGCCCTGTGAGCTAATTTAACCTGTTAAAGAGTAAATGTAAACCGAATTGACCCTCTTTATATATTAATAGGTTCCAGTTTTATGTACTTCATGAATAGGTAAAGTCTAACCAACATTGTTATCATCGATATTAGCATAATATCAAACTTACCGGTTGGCTAATCCTCGATGCAGCCGCGATGCTTCAGATTCTTGCGGCAGACTTTCCAGAAGATGAGAAAATATCCATGACATTTATTGCCGGGCGAGAATTATAGAATAACAAATTCAATGTTAATACTATTTAATTATCATAAAATACTGAAATATTGCAACTTTAGAAAACATACAATTCTTATGACAATGCTTGACCAAAAGACTAGAGACTTTTTGAATATGATATAATTTATCAAACAGACATAAACATAGTGAAAATTCCAAAATATCTAAAAAAGAGAAAAAGTCATAAATATATATATGGGTCCATTCCGCAAGTTATATATATTAAGTTAAAAGTTGCTGAAATAGAAATTGGGTAAAACATTTAAAATCATGCACAAATACATTATATACAAAGATGAAACTACCCACTATATACTTGGGAAAGCAAAATATATTATGCATACATCATAAGATATCACATTCGATTTACATCAATGGCAATAAAAGTGAGTACTGTACGATATAACCATTAAGCGTGCAAACATGAAGCTTACCAACCGTTGACATATAGGTAGAGCTTTTCATAAAATGCAGACTCATACTGTAAAAACATGTAATCAAATTACTGCTAATATCGAAAACCGATCATATAAATACCGTGCACAGCTCGTACACTCTAAATATATATTTATCTAATCGGACATTGTCTGATTAAATAGAATAAGAATTGTATACACGGTAAGCAAACTGTGAAGGTGCAACTCACGGATCAGTTTATTCTTGAAAGCATAATTATAGATCATAGTTATAGTGAACGGGCCTGCACATAACTACTAAAGTGGCAATGGTTTTTTTCAAATAATTGCTCTTTAACATATACCGTTTGCAAACTTTTATAACAAATTTTAACTCGAAGGAGTTGATCACTATATCTAATATGATAAAGAGACAGGCCAATGTGGTTGGCATAACTAACCACTTGGGACTCAAGTTAACTAATGACGGCAAAAACTAATGTTGCTAATTTGGTTAGAGACTGTTATACATAAACTTAATAGCATTCTAATGAAGCTGCCACAAGCTAAATAGATGCTCATTCATGTATTTGGTTTGCCAATAGGTAATATATATTCACAAACCGGTTCATATGGAAGAACCTTGAGCGGATACATCCTATCTTAAGAAGGATCGGGAATAGAAAAAATATGTTTACTTAGATAGCAAGATTATATTGCACATATTGCAAGCAATCACACACGACATACACATATGGAAATAAGAAATATACCATTCCAATGTAACGATGATTGCATATTGATGCTTCCAAACCATTGAATGTAAAGTAGAAGATTTATGATAAATTATGTGCACACAATACTACTGCAAAAAATGTAATCGCTTCAGATAAAATATATATTAAGCACCTTGGTTCTTGGAGTTACAGATAAGAAGGTACTCACATAATGATCTCGTGTATCCATTGACCATAAAAGCCATATTGACGACCATCCAAAGAAGCAGCAATGTAAACAACTGATAACAATGAAAATTCATAAACTAAATTACTAACTTCCTACAGATTCAGACATTTTGAACTTTTTTTGAGTTCATATAGACATTTAGATATTTCATCAAACACTTGATATGTATAAAAACTAACTGATTTACTATTAAGCAAATAAACAAATAGCTGATGGGATGTTAATAGAATAAAAAAAGGATGTGATAATTAAGAAAACAAAACCTCAAAACTTACCCAAACCAATCTTTAATCACTGGACTCAAGTGATTAACCTCTTATTGAAAGAGGTTTGGGATTTGAGAGTGATTGAAAATAGTTCTCAAGCAGTTACAGTCTATGAAACGTGGTTTGTTTTTTTGTGAATAAAGAAGTTGTGGAGGGACTGGTGAGAAATTAATGGGGAAGCAGCCACGTCAGAAAAAACCTACTTTATCTTATGTCTAGAAAGTTGTGACACGTAACTTCCAAATAATCATGAATTAATGAATGAATAGATATTGACTTAGGCAAGATTGGATTAGTATTATGTTGGTTGGTGATAGTGGGCTTTGATCGATGAAAAATTTATCTATAAGTTCTAACTCTTTTTATTTTTAAATAACTTAACAGTTTTTTCAATAGATATGGAAAAGTATGTTTTATATAAACTAGTTGGATACCCGCGCATAGCGGCGGCGATAAAAATTGCTAACCCAAAACACGCTCCCGCCATTGCCCTACCCCGATAGAGAAACGTTGTATTGGGTTTTGCCGTACATTCCTCTGCACATCATATTAACATCATCACGGCGCTGTATAAAGACTTCACACCCTCTCTGTACCCATAAAAGCATTGTCTCCAAAAGTATATATCTTTTACGAATCAAGTTTGTATTCAAATTAAAGTTAAAGTTGTTAAAAAATTCAAAAAAAACCCACTAAAAATGTGAAAAGCTAAAAATTTATAAAAATATATCAAAATGGATGTTGAATTAAAGATCAACGAAATTTTAGAAAATACGATGAAATTAAATCATAAAAAAAATAAATAGATAAAAAGATATGTCAAATTGAAAATAAAAAGTGATTTATTTTTAATCAATTACACATGTCACACTATAATGTGATTTTTTCAAAATAAGATGGATGGGTCAGGAAAGCACCTACCTTATTTTAAATTTATTGATAGGTAACCCATAAATGCTTATATAAGAGCACAGGGAGTCTAGGTCCCAAGAGAAAAAAGTGAGAGGAAAATGGATGTTTGGCCCAGATTTTGGTATGACACCTAGACTTCAGTGGAGTGGTGAGCCATAGCCCCGAGAGCCTGGCACAACCATGGAGTGGTGAGCCATAGAGCCAAAACACCGTGCCATAGGGCTAATTGTTCACAAAAAAAAATAAAATTACTATGCGTCGGCTTTATCTAACAGCCTGAGAGGCCGTTGGCAAAACCAAACCACGGAGTGGTAAACGCCATTCTTTTTTTTCTCGCGCCTCAAGGCTTAGCGCCAGGCCGATGGCACCACCATTTCCCCTCCTGCTCTAATAGTATAATAAATTTCTTTTTCATCGTTATCAAACCCTTAGAGAGCAGGTAAATCATAACTTGGTAACACCAAGTTTTGCTGCCGCCACGTCAGCGCCACAAATCAGCATAACAACCAACAACCACTCCCTAATCATAACACCAAATAACACCACTACACTTTATATTTCATAAAACCACCCCTAAACAATTATTTCATTCTTTTAACAAACTAACCATTTCATTCATAGAATTCAAATACACATTACAATACTAAAAAAACACACATTAAAAAAAATACCGAGCTTGTAGTGTTTTTTGTTGTAAATGTATTAGCCATTCGTGATACTCGACAGCTTTTTGTAAATAGAATGCGTCGGTTTCCTCATCGATATCAAAAACGGTTCGATTTTTGATATCATTGTTAAAGAGGTTTGTATGTTTTTTTGTTGTAAATGTATTTTTTTTTGTGAGAAAATAATATAGAGGTATTGAAGTATTTATAATGAGTTGTGTGAGGGGGGTAAAATGATTTTTTTTTAAAAATATAGCCGTTAGGGGCTGTTTTGTAATTTTTTTTTTAATAAAACTAGCCGTTAGGGGGTGTTTGGTAACTTTTTAAAAATAAGGGGGAAAATTAAAACTAGTATATAGCCGTTTAGGGGGGGGTAAATGTTTTTTTTTTTAAATCAACCCCAACGTGCGTGGGGCCGGCTTAACGCCGGACCCAACGCTGGGTAAATAACTTAACAGTTTTTCATTTAAAATGTGGAAAAGTATGTTTTATATAAATATAAATATTTTTTTTTTCATTATCAAACCTTACAAAAACCAGGATCCCCCGGTTAGTGCATTTATTGCCAAAAAAAAGATCCGACCCGCTTTTACTCAAATCCTATTTTTTTAATCCCACCCGATTTGAACCGGCTTTATATCCGTTTCATTTGTTTATTCTTTGGTTGGACCCGATTTTCATTAATAACTACCCGTTTCATTCAATAACCTGATCCATGAGCTGCGTTGCTTTATCTCCTTCCACGTGGGGATACGTGTCCATTCCAAAAGCTATACCACACATACTCATAGATCTATTACCCAGAGCCCACAACTCTCTTCGATGCCGCCGACCTCTTCGTTGCCGCCGTTCATGGTGTGTGGCGTTGGTGGTCGGTTGGTGACGTTGTTGAGCTTAAGTGGGTGGTTTGTTTTGCAGGTGTTATGATTTGTTGGGGATTTGTTTGGTGGTTCCATTCTATTTTTGTGACTGGGTTGGAATTACGTGTGGTTTGTTGTCACTTACCTCAGTCAAACAAGAATAAGCTGAATTTAGGTTTGTGATTTTTTTTCCGTTGTTATTGTATTATATATTTTGGGTTCGTTGGAAAATAAGCAAATTTACCCAAGGGCTTAGTTTCTCGAAATTGTTTTTACGCAGATCGTTAGTTAGAGTGGCGTTTGGATTAGCATTATAAAGTCATAATCCTGATGAAAATAAGTGCTTTTAGTATAAAGATAAGAAAATCAGTACAAGGCGAGAGCCTTAACGACTTTCATGAAGATGAGACCATCCCTATCTTGGCGAGGCGACCTATTATGGTCGCAGCCATGGCGGGCGTGTCCTCTTTAATATGTTGTTAAGCTCCATCGTTGCTTTTCTTACTTTCGTGGCCGCTATCCATGGCGTGTGAACTTCATGGTCGCACACTGTGAAGTATAATGATGGGTGAGTGACGATGGTTATAGGCTGACAAGCTGCAAAGTAAGCCAATAGATCATTTTTTGCATCATATTTTGGCGACATCGATGCCACTGTCCTTTCGTTTCCGTTACTAATGGCGTGTGACGATAGTGATGGGTGTGTGACAATGTTGATACCCAAAGGGTGAAATATGTAGGATGTGGCGTTGCCGCTAATTGTATGGTTTTATAATGTGATCCGGTAGTGCTTTACAAGCTTTTGTTGGGCTTGCAGCAATGGCAGTCAAACCTTGATTCCAAACGTTTGTGATTATGTTGGTTGGTGCCGTTGTGGCGGGGCAGGGTTGGTTGGATACCCTTTCTCGTATCTTTGGTGGGGCCTCCACAACCAGAGATTGTGGTTGCAACCACGACGGGTATTTAGTACCGCTTCAATATTTGCAGACGAGAGACTTATTTGTCGTTGTTTTAAAGAGCCTGTATTTTAATATGTCAGACTTTCCTGTAGATAAAGGCGTGTCTGACCTTCTTTATTTATGGGAGACTTTAATAATGAAATAGGTCGTGATGATGAAATGTAAACGTAAGCGAAATCCATGTTTGGATAGCTGATATGTATCTTGGCTGGGCAATTCAGATGGTAACTGCTACCTAAAAAGGTAGCGTTTGCAACTGTTATTGCAGCCATGGCTTATTAGCCCATAATCAGCTTGCTTATAGCATATCTGAGCTTCCTTTTTGAAACAACATCATTGAGTAATATCCGATTTAATGCAAATGGAAAGGAAGGATCTTACTTTGAAGCGACAACTTTGAAACATCAGCATAGTTTGTCACCTAAACACGTACCAAAAATTTATCATTTTGACAGAATAATGTCATTGATTGGTATGAGATATATTGAGCCTCTACACATAATCTTGAGAAGAGGATTGATTGCTGGAATTGAGTATCCGTTGTTAGCCGAACGTATGGCGGAATTTATGACTAATACTTTCTTTTGCACATCTCTTCGCTTATTTCGCTTAAGATGGGCATGCAGACCAGGGGAATGACCGAAAAGTAAGGCCCACTATTAATTTGTAGTTGCTTTATTTAGCACCTGAATGTTAGATTTAATTATTGTTTTTTTGAATGCAGAGTTATAAAGTATGGATAACAGATACGATATCAGGAACATGGAATATCTTTCACAAAAAATTTACGTCTCTCTGGGATAAACACAAGGAATGTCTAGGTGAGGCGTTTCTTTATGCAATCTATAACAATGTGGAGCTCTGTGAGCAAACAAAAATGCAGAAAAACTACAATGGTTTGCAGATTAATAGGGCACAATGAAATCATATTACAAGTCAACTTTTTTTCAGCAACAGTTTCTGTTTTATCTTTATGCACTTATAAGTGCGTAGTTTTTTGGTGTTAAAATACAACTTGGTTTTTTTTAACTTCAAGTATTTACGTTTGAAATTTTGATATTGTATATTTAGGGGTGTTTAGGAATGCATTTCTTAAAACAGATTATGCATTTACACAATTGTCTTTTCAGAAAACAGGTTCAGACTTTTAGACACATGTTTTCTCTATGGGAATAGGTTTCCTAATGGTTTACCAAATTAATAGTATTTCTGAATATTTGCGTTTTACAAATGCAAGATGATCTATCCAAAACGCTGTCCCGAACACCCTTTAAGTTGTATTTATGAGTCATGTTTTTGCTGCATTTGATGATAGGAATGTCTGGAAAATGAGCTGTAATTGTAGCTTTAGTTAGTATGTCAAAGATATGAAGTTATGTATTGATGAAGAAGTACGAATATAAATCAAGCATTCAAGATTGCAACAAGTATGAGCATGTCGGCCCGAAAGTCACAAGCACACAAGATGGCGAAAGATCACAAGATGATGATTAGAGATTAAATTTGGCTGATGATCTCAAGAAAGCTCAAGATCACATACAATGACAATCTTAAAGAAACAAGCTCAAGCCACAAGTCAAAGATCACTACATAAAGATGCAAGACAAAAGATCAACTATTACACAAAAAAGACTCAAGATCAAGACAAAAAGCTTCAACGATTAATGATCAAGGTCACAAGGAGAGATCTCTATGATCACCCCTTAGGGGGAGATTGTTAGAAATACAGAAAGTGTTGATCATTTATGAGATCTCAACGATCGTCCCTTAGGGGGAGATTGTTAGGAATTCAGTTTTTAGTGAAGTGACGATCATTATCGATCTCACGAGCCTTTGTAATAGTTAGACAATTTTATGTAATAGTTAGGAAGCTAACCGGGCTGGCTTATAGAAAGCCTAAGGAAAGCCCGGTTAGCCCACACCCTTGTAACTATATAAACCCTCTCCACACATGGAGAGGGTGTTGGAAGAATTCATTTTACACACACTCTTTAGTGTGTTTTCTCCCATCCATCTCTCTCTCTCTAGCTTTCTCTCTCTAGTTCATATTTGTGTGAAAATATAAGAACCTACAATTGGTATCAGAGCCATGGGGTGGGTTGAGTGATTATTATGGTTTGTTTGTGCTTAATTTATAGCTTATTGCTGAGCTTATTTGAGCTTATTTTAATTTTATTATTATTTTCTTCACGGCAATATAATTTTTTGTTTTGTTTCTTATCTCAAACAATGGATTAAATTTGTATGCACTTAAAAGTTTAAAAGGCTTGAATCTCTTCTACTCTAAATCATAAATAATGTTTTTTTTAATCTGCTTCATGGCATAGTGGGCTCAAAAACTGTCTCTTTTCAAAGAGTGTTCCTTTTAAACATTTTCGTTGGTTTAGGCGTGCGTTTGGTTTAAGCTTATTGAACAAAAAGATTTCATGTTTCTGTCATATAACTCATCTAAGCATTTCGAAGATATTATTAAGTAGCTAATTCAGATTTAACTCTGCTTAATTTCAGCTTACTTGGAGCTTATTTGACATCTTATTTTGGCTTATTATTACGTTTTATTTTTTATATATCACGTTTTATAACCTTTTGTTTTTCATATCATTTCTACTGTTTTATACAAATAGTTTCATTGATTTTGGGCCAATAATTTGGGCTTATATCTGCTTATGGTATAGGACAGTTTATTAACATAAGTTATTTGTTAGCTTTTTGGGAGACAACATATTTTGGTCAAATCTGCTTATACAAGCTTTTGTTAAACTGTGCTTTCTCTCCTTATTTATTTTGTAAGGTTTACAAAATAGAATAATAAACTATATCATCGTGTTCATCAAGGTTGTTGCTTTTTGTGCACTATTTCATCGTTGTGGGTTTTTGATTTTTTGCTTGTCATGATAACACCTTATTATGTTGCTTATTCTTTACAAGTTTTTCTTAGCTTATTTGGGTTTTTGAAAACTGCTTAATTTGCTTATTCATTCACGTATCTACCACAAAAAGGACAAAACAAAAACACCCAGATCCATAATTTTAGCTTAAAGGACGATTTTTTTTTTGGCAACAAGACAAGAAACGTAAGTACATTGGTCCCCCCTAAGAGCTGCGTTTTGGTGTTACGTTTTGATCACTGAAGACCAATTATCAAGTAAATAGAAACGTTATGCTGCCCAAATCTCAAGAAACATTGCGTTTTGTCTAGTTCAAGATTGCGTTTTGTTTCTGTTGCGATTTGTCTCAAGTTCACGCCTGCGTTTTGTCTTGGAAATCTTGCGGTTTGCCTTAAAGTGGACTCATTGCGTTTTGTCTAAGACACCAGACTGCGTTTTGACTAGCAAGAAAAGGATTGCGTTTTGTTGGGTGAACAATACCACATATTAGGCAGTCAATACTTTAAAAAAAATGAGACAAAAAGAATAAAAGGAAGAGTAAAAAAAAAATGAATAAAGTTATACTTAACAAACGCGAGTTCGATGCCCGCCGCGGCGCGAACAACTAAACGAGTTTATACTAAACATATTAAAACAACTGGCACAGTTCGTACTCATTCGGGTGTTCGTTTTTCGGGTTCGTGTTTCGGTTATCCACGGGACTTCTAACTTATACCATCGTGATCGTGAACTCGTTTCAATCAACATGGTATATTTGCTTTTCACCGACGATCACCGTAGCATTCCGCGATCAAAGAAATACACTCGTTACCATTTTGAAAAAGTTAAACGAAGAAGACAAGTAAAATACAAAGCGGGAAAATGTGTTTTATTATGGTTAAATTCAAATTTTACAAATTCAGCCCCTCGAATTCTATATAGTTTTCAGTTTTAACTTTTAGTTTTTAAAAAGTTTACTATTATCCCTTTGTTTTAAAGTAAGATTAACTAGCACCTTTTACTTTCAAATTTTTTTCACTTTTACACTTTTAGTTTTTGTTATTTATTTATTTATTTTTATTTTTATTATTTTTTTTGTTTTACATTTTAGTTTCATTTGTTAATCATTCTAAGCTCAAAGTTTTTCACCGTTTGTCCTTAGTACTTATAAAACATCCCGTTAGCCCTCCAAAGTGAATCGTTATTGCACCGTTAGTCCCTGCAACTTTAATTAACAACCGTTAAGCACTCTTCTTGCATTTTCATTGCACCGTTAGTCCTTGTTTGTGTTTTAATCAACCGTTAATCATTTTAACTTGAAAGAGTAGTAACCGTTCATCTTTTTAGCTCATCAATCGTTAACAAAAGTTCAAGTTCTTCATTTACAACAACGATTTCACCAAAAACGATCCATAACAATTATCATTTCACGGTTTCTTCTTGATTTTGTAAAATCCCGTAAAAGTTTATTCTTTTCTCGGTTTAAATCATAGATTTGTAAAATCCCGTGAAGTATAATTTCTTTCTCATAACCACAACAACAATCACTTAATCTACTTAAGATCCTTAATTTCATTTCACACATCGAATTTCAATGGAATCTTCAAATTCAAATTCAAAAGAGAGAGAGCTGCAACTGACGCAACGTCTCGTAAAACAACGGCACTCCCACTGCATGGCATGGTTTGAACAGCTCGAGACACATCTTCGTGATCTCTATCTCAATAGTTCGTCTCATGCTATTGATGCATTTAAACCGGCATTTCACTCATTCTTCGGTGAAGAGCATCAGACTTTCAGATTGAAGATGTTCCATAATCTGGATCAGTTAAGACTACAACTTGAAAGAGAGAATCTTCTTGAAGTTAATCCAAGGACTTGTCTTGAAGCACTCCGAACACAATTCAAGGAATTTTTTGCCTCCAAAGGGGTAAATTCATCGGATCATCTAAATCAATGTTGGCAACAAGATTTCAAAGAATACACGCTCTGCGAACCTAATACTTACAGACATGATTTACTCGAGAACCTGGATACACTTGAAGCGGTCATTCATAGAGCTGTAATTACATACGGTAAATTACAGCTACAGTCACAAGATGTTCAGATCAATCCGGTTCATGCAGTGGATGACAGTTTGAGTATCTCAAAAAGCAGTTGGATAGAGTCTGAATTCAACAATGCACTCAGCAAATCAGTGAATGAAACTCAATTACAACAGCACGAGAGTTTGGTCACTGAGTGTACAACATTGGAGGCTAATTTGAGCATGGACGTTAAAGCATTGCATGCTGATTTGGTTGTCATGGAAAGCAAGGGGACAGAATATGGAAAGCATGATACAAGCAGCAGTTCAGGGACTTATATCACACATGCTGTGGATGCAGATATCAGACCAGTAAATGACCAAGTGCCATTTGCTGAGGTACAATTGACTGCTCAACATAATGTCCTTGCTAATGAACAACAGCATACTGAGCAATCTGAACCCATATATGACACATATCTGTTGGAAAAGGTTGATAGCAATACCACTCCTGATTCAACAAATATGTGTCATAGGGGAGGAGAGATTGACCAGGATGCTGAACAATATCAAGCAAAAAGTCCTTTGCTTAAGGCTAAGTTTCTCAAAAAGATGACTCAATCCTCTACAGTTGTAACACCTTATCTGATTACCAATTATTCCCAATAGCATTACCCTCAGCCCGTGCTGCTGCATTACTATTCCCATTCGGATTCTGATTAGTAATCCCCGGAACAACAATTAGCCCATTCTGATTTTCTAACATTTTGATACACCCGGATTTTTTTTTTTGAACTACATTCTGAACTAACTGATTGCCCGACCATTTTATATTGCATTATACCCATTTGATTCCTAACATTATGCCCAGGTATACTGTTTAATCTGATTTCCCACCAATTTCTCCAACCATTTGTATCTCGTTTGATGTTTGTCTTGTCCCCATATTCTTACATTTCTTTTTTATTTTTTTATTTACGACTCTGCGATTAAGCATCATGCCTAATACAAGGGTTTGATGAATTCTCCGGTTGTTGTTCAGTTGGTGTTGAGAGTAGTTTAGTTTGAATGCCTTAGCCATTAGAACAAGTGTCATGTTCATTGCGGTTGTGGGATCTGTAATGTCTTTGGGATTTGGCATTGGTTGTTGCATGTAGTTCTGGTTGAATGATGGTTGTGGGTTATAGTTGTTGTTGTTGGGTTGTGGTTGTTGGATGTAGGTACATGGTGATGGTTGATCTTGGTGAAACACTGGATAATTGAAAGGATTGTTGGAATTTGCCATGAGTGCCAAAGGATCATGTGTTTTTGCAAGTCGTTCAGCTCTTAGATCATCTACCTCCTTTTGATTGTACTTCAAGAAATCATACAACTGAGTGTAATCTGCTGTATGCAAGTCCTTTCCCCCCCCCTTCCCCCCTCCCACCCCCCCTCCCCCCCTCCGCCCCCCCTTTCCCTCCCCATTTTGTTTGATGAACAATGGTAACGTGTCGAGTCCATTCTAGTTGTAAGTTGTTAGAACTTGAGAATATGGCAACTTTTCTGGATAAGTGTTTGTTTTCTATTGAAATCCAATTCTATCAACTTTGTGCGAAAATATGATAGTAAGATTCAATCGATTCCCCATCAGTGGAAGTAAACATTTCCCTTTCATTAAACAACTTGGCTTTCTTTCTTTGTGTGTAATTTCCGATATCTGAACCTTTCATCATTTGTTTACCCGGTAACCGATTCTTGAGCAGTTTCACAACTATCAACAACAGCATAGATGTCTTCAGGAAGACCAAGAAGAATAGTCTGAATGGCTTGATCATCGGCTTCTACCTGTTTAAGCTCCTTTTCAGTGAGTTCATCATGTGTCTGTTCATGAAAGGTTTCATAGACAGGACCGCACGGTTTGCGCTCTCTAGTTCAGGAATTATTCGGTATGACATAAGACCTTTGATAATGGAATTTGTAGATTAACTTTTTCATTGGTCTGCTTCTGAAGCATAACGGAGAAGACGTGATGACCATGGAACATAGTTCTCTTTGTTAAGCATAGGAGAGCGGTTTTCGGAACCAGCTGCATAAATGTCTTGTAGAGTAGGACATTGCAAAAGTGATGTGAAATGATAAACAAGGATCTTAAGTGTGTAAAGTGATTGTTGTTGTGGATTGAAACCAATTGACGTTCACGGGATTTTACAAATCTTAGATTTAAACCGAGAAACGAATTGAATCTTTCGCGGGATTTTACAAAATCAAGAAAAAACCGTGAAACAATAATTAATTATGGTTGAAATCGTTGTTGAAATTGAAGTACATGAGCTTATGTAACGATTAATTGAACTTAAAAGGACTAACGGAGAAAATTTGGTTGAAAAGGACTAACGGTGTAATTGTAGTTTCAACTAGTAGGGCTTATAATGCAACAAGGACTAATTCTGAAATTGTAGTAAACTCTCGAGGACCGCATGTGACAATTTCCAAATTACTTTAATAATTAAAAAAAATTCACACCATTTCTTTTTCTTCTTCGATTTAAATATGTAAAAGATATAACGTTTTTCGTTTTTAATCTCGCGGAGCGGTACGGTTATTGTTGGTGAAAAATAAATATACCACGATGATCGAAACGAGTTCACGATCATAATGGTTAGGGCCGTCTCTAAATTTATGAAATTTTTAAAGGCCCCGAGCGAAATTACATAATGAGGCCCTGCGATAAGAAACGTTATATATAAAGTGTCATCGTTTTTAAGAAATAATGCATATAATTGTTAACGGGATAAATTTTGGTGCCCCTAAAATTTTTGGGGCCCTGTGCGGTCGCCCACCTTGCACACCCTCAAAGCCGGCCCTGGTAATGGTATAGATTATAAGACCCGTAGTTAATCGACACTCGAAACCGAAAAACCCGAAAATACTTAATACGTGAATAGTTTATTCTATGAGAGTTGCTAATTCGGTTTGTAAGTGATATTGCGAATTCGGTCACAATAACCAACTGCGTATTCGGTCACAATAACCAACTGTGTATTCGGTCACAAATGGCAAGTTGCGTATTCGGTTGAGTAAGACAAACTGCGAATTCGGTCGACATACAAAAACTTGCTAATTCGTTTCCTTCTTCAAAGTTGCTAATTCGTTTAATGAAGAAAACTTGCGAATTCGGTGACTTCTATAACTGCTAATTCGTTGACTGCGTATTCGGTTACAAATGGAAAGTTGCGAATTCGTTTATCAAATAAGTTGCAGATTCGGTGGTCCTTCTTTTGTACTATCGTCCTTGCTCTTGTCTTCAACCGAAACAACAAAACCCCAATCGTCCTTGTTCTTTATCTTCAAACGCGTGAAAAATAAGCCAACAAGAAGGAGCTCAAGAATAAGCTTCTTTACACCACAATAAGCTTGAAACAACCAACGAGTAAGCCACGAAAAGAAAGAAAAACAGAGATGAAAAGTAGTGAATAATTTCTTTTGCATACTAAGACTCACTCCAAATGGTTAACATTTTCTTGTCGTTTTCTTTTGATTGTCTTTATCGCACAACAAAAAAAAACAAACGCACCTTAGTTACTTATGCAAATATAAGCCCACTACTGCTGATCAACGAGAAAAAAACTGTTTCGAAGCCCAGATAGAAACTATAAGCGCAACCAAATGAATCAGACTAATACGAAGTAATTAAAATAAAAAAACGAGCACATAAATCTAGAGATAAGCCGAAAACAAAAAAATAAGCAGAATGTTTTTTATTATAAATAAGTCTAACCCCAACCGGCGCTGATACCACATGTAACATGTTAGATCTAATCAGGAAATTCAACACCAGAAACACAAAAGATAAGTATAAAAGATATATAAAAGTTAAAACAGAGAAAGAAAGACTGAGACGGAGATGAGAGACAAAAGAAAAAAGAATGAAGTGGTTTTATTTGCACTAGGATCAGCAAATGAACAAGCACAACGTTCTCCACACTTGGAGAGGGCTTTAAAAGTTACAAGAGTGGTGAGAAGCCTCTGTGGGCTGATGTCTTGGCCGACCAAAATGGATATGGGTTTAAGCAACCGACAACTAGGACCTAATTAGCTTAAATTAAATTCCCCGTAAGCTACATGTTTACTATACATGGCTGGGAAAAATATGAACCATCACTTTACTACACAACAAACGGCTAACAAATTTACTTCCTAGATAAGAAATAGAAGCAATAACAAACGAGCTTGGATGACTGGTGTGTTATTTGAAGAATATGTTCGCCAACTTGATAAAAAAATGGTTGGAAGAAAAATTCTCTTGATTGTGGATAATTGCCCTGCTCATCCAAAAATTATTGAAGGATTACGAAATGTTGAATTATTTTTTTTGCCACCAAACACAACTTCAAAAATTCAACCTTGTGACGCGGGGATCATACGAGCTTTTAAGATGCATTATCGTCGTCGATTTTATAGAAGTCTTTTGGAGGGTTATGAATTAGGGGTTCCAAATCCAGCAAAAATAAATGTATTAGATGCAATGAATCTTGCAATTTCAGCATGGACTATGGATGTTAGTGCAAATACAATTGCGAACTGCTTTCGTCATTGTAAACTTCGATCAACAGATAACATGACTTTTGAGAACTCAGATGAAGGTGGTGAAAGCACTCAAGAACTCCAGAATTTGATCAAAGAGTTGGGTTATCGCAATGCAATGGATGTCGAAGATGTTCTGACTCACCCAGAAGAAAATGTAGTTGCACAGTTGTTGACTGATGAAGAAATTATTGAAAGCGTTATTGGAATTAATAAAGATGATATCGATGAAGAAGATGATGAAAGTTCTACAATGGAACCCCCTTCGCGAAACGAAGCTATTAAAGCGGCAATCACATTGAACAATTTCTTGTTGAGCTATGAGAAAACAACACCAGAAGTTCTTACCATGCTAAGGAAAATTAGAGACGAGATTCAAGGGGAAATTGATTTCAACAAAAAACAAAAGACAATTGAGTCATTTTTCAAGAAACCTTCATAAATCATTCATGTAATATGCTATATATAAGGAATTATTAATTTATATTTTATATGGGGTCTAAAGAAATTATCAAAAATGTATTATCTTATAATTTTAGCGAATTATTAATTTAGCACCTTATCCCCGAGTCGGGACCGGCAAAAAATATTATCTTAGAGAGTTTATTAAATAATCGAGTATTAATTTATCGAGTTTCTACTGTATATCCCCATTTCATATGCTTTTTTTCACAAATCTTCCAAATCAAACTCCATCTTTATACATATTCATTAGCAAAAAAAAATGTCTGACATTCTCAACGATGGCTCGTTTTGGGACCTCTTTAATTCCGGCAATATGGGTTCCGGGTCCACGTCGAATTCTCAATTCCCAGGGTTTTCTAGCCAAGCTCCGATGACTCCCGAGCAACAAGCTTTTTTACAAACTCAACAACAAGCTTTTCTTGAATTTCAACAAACTTTTCAAAACCGACAACAAAACCCATCACAATTCGAAATACCACAACAACAAAGCCAATCTTCAAACTCGCCCTCACAAACCGAATCCCAACCAAAAAGAAGCCGAGTGAAACGCGCGTCTAAAAAAGAAAAAGTGGCCTAGCCAATTGACGACGTTACTTTACGTTGGAAACCGGAGGAGGAAACGTTACTTGCACAATGTTTCATTGCGGTTTTCGAGGATCCTAATGTCGGACGGTCACAATCGAGGGAAACATTATGGTATCAGGTTTTGAACGAATTCAATCGGTTGAATTTTCAAAAACGTACCAAGGATATGTTGTCAAGGAAATGGAGTACGTTGAACCATCATTGCCAAAAGTTCAACGCAATCTACAAAAGGTGCAATCGTTTGAAAAAAGTGGCGAGAACGAGGTTGATTTGATGATACGGGCTCGGGGGATTTATCAGGACGATAATAAAAATAACACGTTTAATCACGAAGATCTTGGGCCGTGTTGCGAAAGCATTTAAAATGGCACGCACCTGATCCCGCACCGGTTGATTTAACCGAAGGCGAAGAACACGTTCCCGCGGTTAACACCGATGAGCTATTCGGTCCCGATGCAAGACCTCGTCCTCCCGATAAACAACGCCCCGAAAAAAACCTAATTCGATACATCGGCGGGCACCAGAGGGGGTAGCTCGTCGGCCCAATTCGGGGAGTTTATGACACACGAGCTTCGTCTCAAACGGAAAGCCGCTGAAAAGGCGTTTGAGGTGGCGAAAGAGAAAGACCGGACGATAACGCGTTTGGAAGAGTTGAGATTTCTGGCCCTTAGCACGAAGGATTTGTCGGATGACGACGCCTACTATATCAACTTGCAAAAACAAGCCATCAAAGATAAATTAAAATTGCAAATGCCGAGGCCTTCGAACAACAACGACTACAACAACGACGACGACGACGAAACCGAAGACGAAGAGTAGTTTTTTTTATTTTTCGAATGTTTTTTTTAATTTTTGATTTTTTTTTAATTTCCGAATGAATTTTTTTTAGTATTGTAATTTTAATTTTTAATGAATGAAATGAATTTAGTTAGTTTTAAAATTGTGAGAAAAAAAATTAGTGGGGCCTAAAAAGAGGTGTTATTTTGGTGTTATGTTTAGAGGGGTTTTTTTGGGTGTTGGTGTTATGGTGTTAAAGCTGACGTGACAATGTTATTTTGGTGTTATGGTGTTATGACACCCAACCCTCTAAGGTCCAATTGTTTTATCGGATAAATTACACCGTAGGTCATTGAACTTAGGTCCAATTGCGAAGTTTGTCCTTAGATAACGAGGGTTGATGTCGTTAATCTTGAAAGTCGAGTTTTAGTGCCCGTTTGGTCCCTCATACCCCGTTATACGTAACGACAGTTACAGTGACTCCTATTTGACTTTCTAGCGATGGGCATTTTTGTAATTTCAAATTTTTTATTATTTCACTATTGGTCCTTCACTCAGAATTCAAAACAGTGACCTTTAGTGAGGTTTTTTTTTGGTCTTTTTTCCACTTATAGCATTAGTCTCTGAGGTCGTTCGTTGTCTTGCCTTTTTCAACATATAACCGCCACCAATGTCACCATCATCGCCGCCCAATACCAGCTACGACCATTGTTCAAGAGTTTGAAATAATAACAAACATATTTTCCTTTTTGACTAAAATTGTCACAACACACAAAATATCATGCGAATAGTTTGTCAAATTAAACCGAATCGGTTCAAATAAAACAAACATTAAATTTTAAAATAATCAAAAAATAAATTGTCAATGAATTTACAAATTTGTTTATGATAAATATAATCACCAACAAGTCAAAAACAATCATATACTATAATTATTCTGTTACAAAATGGTTACACATTTGTTTATGTAAATTACAATCACAACAACATATATCCACCACACCAATATCTATAATCATTTTATTACAAAGATTCAATGTACATTCTACCAACAAACACTCTATTTGAAGATATGAAAAGATCGCAGATCTGAGATGTTAAATTATGAAGCTCGCAACCACCAATATATTGCCACCATACAAACATCATCTCGACGTTTACCGGTAAAAAAAAAATTCGCCACCACCACTATATCCGACCACCGCGGCAACACATATGGTCAATCGCGAAACATAATTCCAAAATCAAGAAACATAATTCAACCTCTTCTCATATTCATCTTCTACAACCTCATTAAAAAACCCTATTATCAAACCTTTTCACTTCAATAGATGTTTTTCGACGGCTGTCACCGGTGCGTGGGGACACGTGACGGTGTCGCCGGTGGTTTACTTGGTGGGATTTTGCCGGGCTTGAGTGGCTAAGCTGGTTGTGATGTTTGTTTGTTTGCAAATCGCCGGGACTAAAAGCAACTTAACTAAAACCCAATGGTTTGTAATTTTCAAAAACTGCTTATGGCTACAACTAGAGGTGGCAATCTTGACCCAAAAATAAAAGAATGAGTTTAATTGGGTCATTTTTTTTAATATTTGAGTCATTTGTGTCTTTAAGTTAAATGAAGTTTGGGTCGAATAGACTTTTAAACATACTTTTAAATTAAATGAATGGGTCCAATGGGTCATAGGAATAGGACGAATGGGTCGACCTAGTTAAACTTTAACCTAATTTGTTACAACTTCTTAAAAAGTGATATACCTTAATTCTAACTTTTTTTTACGTTTATACGTTTTTTGAACGTTTTCGTCAGTTTTTTTACATTTTCGTAAAATTTCTTACGTTTTCGTCCGTATTTTTACGTTTTAGTCTGTTTTTTACGTTTTCGTCCGATTTCTTATGTTTTCGTCGTTTTTCGTCTGAATTCTTACGTTTTTGTCCGTTTTTTACGTTTTCGTCCGATTTCTTACGTTTACGTCTGATTTTTTACGTTTTCGTCTGTTTTTTTACATTTTCGCCCGATTTCCTACGCTTTTGTCTGTTTTATTACATTTTCGTCAATTTTGGTCTTATTTTTTACGTTTTCGTCAAATTTCTTACATTTTCATCTGTTTTTTACGTTTTTGTCAGTTTCTTACGTCTTCGTCATATTTCTTATGTTTTCATCAAAAGCGGA